>JAUOBT010000608.1:7730152-7741033 GCA_032362145.1 Hypanus berthalutzae
ATGTTTATACCAACATTCTGGGCCAAACCTATTGTGCATCATGTTGATCTCTTATACCAAACTGATCAGATATTACTTCTGTCTGGGCACAACATAATCACAGATAAAACCATAAAACATAGTAGCAGAATTAGGCCATTCTGCTCATCAAGTCTGCCATCATAACTGATTTATTGTCCCTCTCAAATCATTCTCCTGCCTTCTCTCTGTAACCTTGGATGCCTTTACTAATCACAAATCTATCAACTTCCACTTTAAATATATCCAATGACTTGGGCTTCACAGCTGCCTGTGGCGATGAATTCCAGATTCACCACCCTCTGGCTAAAGGAATTTCTCATCTCTGTTCTGAAGGGACGTCCTTGTAAGTAGATTCACAACGTGGATGCTGTGTTAACTTGTAAAACCAAATTGCACCATAAATGCACAGAAATTAGGCAGCAGCTTGTTATTCATTTCTACAATTATAATTAAAACATCCATATCTTCATCTCAAAGGACTTTTTCGCTCAAGACAATCTTGACCTTCAATTCAGGTTCCCAATGTTCAGATGCAAAGCAACCAGATGCCTCAAAATCCAAAAGATATGCAGTACTATCATATTAGAAACTAAGCACTTACTTCCTTAGTCTTTTTTTCCACTCATCTGAAATATTTGCCAACATCAGATTTTTGTGAAGAATGCTCTCATGACCTGTTTACTAGACTGGACCAAACCAAAGGTCTGCAATTTAGTCCAGAGTCAATATAACAGGCTTGGTGCCAGAGATGATTCCAGCAGGCCACCGCTACAACTGTGTTGTTTGCTTTCCCTGCACCTGTATAAATTCTTCAACTAAAAGAGCAATACCAAGGAGGTTCAGATGACACAGGAGAGGATTTAACTTAATAGACAGTAACTAGGCATAGACCACACAAAAAACACATTAAAACTAGCAACTAGTCACAAAGAATGAAATTACTGCTCACGCTATGATTTGGGATTAGATTTCAAGTCCAAATTTTAATATAAATTTGGGGTTGCAGTAAAACCAGTCTGGGATTCTAGTCCACAATATCCCTACTGGTTTTGTTATTAGGATCATGAAACACACAGTGAGAAATTCAGAATTCAACATGTGCCATCAACAATTTGATCTGATAATCTTAAACCTTTAAACTATTACTTATAAATACCAAAGTTGAAAGCAGACTTACTCTCTCTCATTCATACTGTCATGCACTGGACTTCAATCTGCTCTCACTAAGATTCTTCAAAAAAAATTCTTAGTTGGTTACAGTCACACTCCCGCCACCTGCTCATAAGCCAACGAATGCCATCCTTTCAAATACTTTGTCAGCTCCTTGTTTAACACTACAATGTTTCAGGTCCTACCACTTGCTGTGTAATTTTTTCCCCCTCATGTCAACTTTGACTGTTTTGCCCATGCCCCTTAAGCTATTGAACTGCCAAAAAGGAGCTTGTATCTAAACCTTCCATAATTTTATATATTTATCAGATTCCTTGCCTTTTCCTTAGTTCCTGGGAAAACAACCAGTGTATTCCTGGAATCATACTGGCATCCTCCCCAAGTTCTCATGTATTTCCTACAACATGGAACACAGAATACTCCAATTGTGACAAACCAGCATTTGATAAAGGATCACTATGTTTTTGTACTATTTCCAATTCTATCGCTTTTATTTAAAGCCAAGATATCCATACACTTTTGTTTGAAACAACTCTCACAAAATTCTTTACTTTCCAATGAACTATGCAATATACAAGCCCAAGTACATTCCTTTTTACACTTAGAATATTGCTCTTTAATCTTGTCCTTTCTCATTCTGACTACTAAACTGTAAAACCTTTTTCCTCAGCATCAAATACAGTATAATATATTGAGAAAAATAGTGGTCATATCAAGAAACTCCACCATACACTTCCCTCCAGTCCAATCAACAATCTCTTAAAGCTAGCCATTTTCCTTTTATTTACCCATTTTGCTATCAATACTTGTCCAGTCCTTTGTATTCCTTAGCCTTCAATCTTCTGTGGCACCTTATCAATGCATTTGGAAACACAAGAGAAAAAGGAACAGACCATTCAGATCATGACCAATTTATTCAGCAGCCCTTTCCTGCCCTATATGTTGAATCCCTTAATATCTAAATATCAGATCTCAGCAAATGAGCCTTCACAGCCCTCCTGGTCAAAGAATTTCAAAGGGTCACTATTTTCTGGTGGAAGAAATTTCTTCTGCCCTGAATAGCCAACTTTTTGTGTGTCCCTGGCATTAAACACCATCACCATCCCTGCAACCCTCACACCCTTGGAGTTACATGATGTAATGCTTCATCATACAACAAAGCTACCAGCCCAGAAAATTGTGGACCTGCTGCATTTGGATAGAGAGATTGAGATTGGTATGCCATTTTTCAGATGAAGTTCTACAAGTGCCATTTATGTACAAGGATACCCAAGGCTTACCAAGCACTTTTTTGACCATTTAAAATAAATTGTTCGCCCCTCCAGTTTTACATTCTTCAACACACTCAGTTAGAAAACCATACTTTGTTCATCCTCCACACTAAAGCTGTCAATATCTTACCCAGTGAAGCTACAGGCTAAAACCCCCCATGTTTACTTCATTATTCCTGTTACATGCACCTCCGTTTCCTGACTTATACTTAAATTACCTGAACCATTTGGGAACCTATAAAAAAAAATCAATATTTTCTGCCATTATCCTTTATGTTATTAGGTGTACGATACTTCATTTTCTATGTTGTTTCTTTCTTTTATAAGTCAATTTATATGCTACATTAACCTTTTCCTTCTCAGCTTTCTCTTGATAGTCATTAAGGTCGGATTGGAAATAACATCATCTCCTCGCTGAGAATCAACACTCGCACACCTCAAAAATATGTGCTTAGCCCACTGTCTACTCTTTCTATGCCTATGAATGTGTGGCTAAGCACAGTGAAAACAGCGTCTATAAATTCAACAATAACACAACTCAGATGCATCAGAGGCATAAAGTGAGAAAGATTGGTTGAACGTGTCACAACGACAACTTTGCACTGAATGTTTTGTGGACTTCAGGAAGGTGTAGTTGAAGAAATACACAGCAGTCTTTACTGAGGGGTCAGCAGTGGAAAGGGTGAGCAGTTTTAAATTTCTGGGTGTTAACATCTCTGAAGACCCATCTAAGGCCAAGTATTGATGCAATTACGAAGAGGGCATGCCAGTCGCTATATCTTATTAGGAGTTTGAGGAGATCTGGTACCTCACCAAAGACTCCAGCAAATTTCTCCAGATATATCATGCAGAAAATCCTAACTGGTTGCATCACCATCTGGAACAGAGGGGCCACTGCACAGGACTGGAAGAAACTGCAAAGGGTTGCAAACTCAACCAGCTCCATCATGGATACTAGCCTCCCCAGCATCAAGGATACCTTCAAAAGATAATGCCTCAAAAAGGCTACATCCATCATCAAGGACACCCAACACCCAGGACATGCTTATTACCACCATCACAGGAGATACAGGAGCTTGAGGACACACGCGCAACAATTTAGAACAGCTTCTTCCACTCTGCCATCAGATCTCTGAATGGACAATGAAGTCATGACACTACCTTACTACTGTTTGCTCTTTTTGCACTACTTATGTGCACTGTACTGTTGCCACACAAAAAATTACAATTTTTCACAACATAGGTCATTGATAATAACCTAATTCTGTAGTCATCCAAATTTGACTTTATTCCACTTATCCACACAACCTTTCTTGATAATAATCACATTTCTTCATGTCCAATATCTTGAATAAACAAAAGCACAGCAAAATTATCACATGCTCCAAAGAACACACATCTAAGATACATATTCTTCAGAAAGCTTGAAGGCATGACGATGAACTTTACTTTAATATTCTAAGCTCTACTCCAGTCATACTTGCAAAGCAAAGGTACTCTTTGCTCCTTCATTCAATTACCATCAACAGTCCTTCTCTGCTCCCAACTGCCAATCCTGTCACTCTCTCAAGTCATTTTATAACAATCTTTCCGAACTACTGGTAAAAGAGCAAGATTGAGATGCCTCACAAATCCAAAAACCTGAACTCATGACCTTCCTGATACAAGGAACTGCTTTCGTGCATGAGACCATTAGCAGTATAACCTCCTCTCTCTGTCATCCTCTAAGAGAGCAGAACAGAACAACAGACAAAACAAGATATCACATAGTACTTCAGGATCCAAAAACAAAACAACTAAGCACGTATATCATGCAAAACTAATGGGGAGAAAAAGCTCACAGTGGAGTTTAATTTGAATAAGGAATTTACTGGCTGTGCTCACAACCATGGTTTTTGTTGGGTTACGACAAAACAAGCAAGCAGTTTCTGGACCTATCCAACATTGCCAATTTAAAAATTGCAGCAGACCGTCTGATCTTAAAAAAAATAGATGTGAAATAAATTTTTAAATTATGAGCATTTTAACCAATAACAGTTTTGCAGTTCTGATTTACTGAAAGATTTCGAAATTATAATTAGCTAGACTATCCCGCAATGTTATAAGTAAGTTCAACCAGCTACTTGGCAGTTTTGCAGATCAAACCTAATTGGTTAGAAAGCGCCCCTTGCCAGAGGAAAAAGACCTTTTTCCGTCATCCAAACGACTGGTGCAAGAACAATCCTTCTTGTGACAACTTGCCATTTATAAAACTCCTTTAACACCTCACAAGACCATAATCAGCCTCTGGGGCATGATGACAAGTCAAAGAGCTAAGTTTTTAAGAAGCATTTTCACATTAAAATCATGTTGAGATTCAACTGGTGATTTTATTGTGGTCCCATAACTACCACCTCTATATAAATATTTCATAGTTGTCATGCGAGTTTAGAAATTACAAAAATTGCAGAAAACCTCACCTTTTAAATCACGATAGTCAGAATATACAATTATTGTTATAGGTCCCAGTAATCTGAGTTGCAGACTGAATATATAAAAATATTAATGTATTATGAGAAAAATACATAATGTTCATTGAATTTATTCACTGCTGCAAGTTATTGTCCTCAACTCCAATTTAGTGAGGTATTCATTTTTTGTACTGTGTCTAATTTATAATACTGCACTGGGGGAACAGCTTCAATTACTTTGCATAAACTATTTGAAAACTAACAAAAACCAGTAGTAAATTATGTACTACTATGAGCTAAGTGATGAAATAATCTACATTGCTTAATCATTAATGGGCGAGACAACAGAACTCCAAAAAAATTGCCACACCATATTTTCGATCCAATAGGAAGCCAACAACTTATTCAAAAAACCAGCTGCCCCAACAGGACAATGAAACTTACATTATGCAATCAATAGCAGTTTAAACCAATTGCTCAAAGGTAAAATTGCTTTCACTCTTTGCATTCTTATTTTAATATATGGCAGTTATCATGGCTACCTTGCAACATAGTTCATGAATGTTACTAGTCACTTATTTGCACAGAATATAATAAGTGTTAGATCAGAATTACAATAGTCAACTAATTTGAAGTGCCAGAATGACAATGCAGGAAATTATATAACCTCCTGTAACCTCTTGATTTTGCTCAGGCATTCTAAATGTAATTTAAAATTCTTTACCATAAGCAAAAGTAATAAAGTAGCTAACCTGTATATTTTCAATAATTTCTTCCACACGGGTAAGTAAGGCACTTTTTCTTGCTTTGTACTGACCTAGCTCCAACTCCATAGCCTTTTGTCTGTACTGCTGCATTTCCAGTTTTCTTTCAGTCTTCATCTACAAAAAGGGAAAATTAGCTTCATTCAGTCTGATGTTTTAGAAGTTTTCAACATAACTGACCTCACAGTAGTAAAGTATTTTCAAACCCCAAGCTTACTATATCAGAACAAGTAACTCCGTCTATTGTGATGACAACTTATTCGGTCCATTTGTTTGGTGATGAGTAACTTGAAGCTTGGAGAAGGTGATCAAATAACCAGCTTAATCCAGGCAGCTGACGAGTTTTTCAAAAGCTTATGATTAACTATTATGCAAAAGGCTTTTACTGATTTAAAGGACGCCATACTTACAAAGTAATTCAATGACAAATAAAAACAGCTTTTTAGAGTAGGTGATGTTTTGGATTTCAATGCATTTTATCCACTAGAGTAAACAAATACAGTGGCGCTGCAATTTGGTCAAAATGTACAGGGTTGGATCAAACTGGATCTATTGCCAGAACTTGTCACCTAGCCTCACTAACTTGATCTGATACAAATGAGATTTCTGCAGACTCCTTCCCTCCTACACAGGACTATAACCTTGCACTCAATGAGTGCCAGGTTCAGTGGATCATTTTTTGCTAACTCCAAACAATCAAGCCTTTTCCAAAATTTTCAGCATTCTACAGAAGTTCCTTCCAGGATATTTTGGTTCATTCTTCAATCACTCAAACACTCATCTCCAGCTTATAACAGGATTGGAAATACAACTGCCTTTTGCCTCCTTTCTTCCCACATAATCAGCTTTGCTCTCATTTCTCATAATAACATAGCATCTGTCACATGCTCTTCTGTTCTACTTTACTCTTTTGGCCATCCTAAACTCCTGATTTATTTTCTCTCCATAGGAACAAATATAAATGGCGACAGAAGCATCCCCACTATGAAGGCCACCCATTGCTCAATTACTTTTGCTAAAACACAATTGATTCTTTTAGGTACATATCCTCGACTTTTAAAAAAAATTCTGCTATAATGAGCAATCCTTAATGTTAGGAGCCAGGAAGAGGGATTATATCAATAATAGCAATAGAAATTCAAATCACAGACACAAATGTGTCAAAAAATGTTGCTATCCACTTGATTGCTGCTCTGAAATAGGCTGCTGTTTATCACTGACACAAGTACCTATTGAAGCAAACAGGGGCCTATAGGCACAATTAACCTGGCACAATTTTTCATATTTTTCTTATGAAATAGGTTTCAATAGGTACACTTGTCAGAGAAATGTATACAATATACATCCTGAAATTCTTTTTCTTCGCCATTCATCTAATGTTAGCTCTCAGAGCAATTCTATTATGCCCACCTACTTCTTTGTAAACTACTCTCAGCTATATAATCAGTGAGGCTGTGGATACAATTTGAAGAACTTTGAGGTTCCTGTTGCATGTGTTTCTGAATTCTGGTTACACTTTTTTTGCTGTTTTTGAGTGGTTTGTTTGGGGTGATCAATGCAGACTGGTGAGCTTTGGCAAAGATTGGGCCTGTGGCCTGCATTGGGTAGCGGTACAGCATTGAACTGTATTAACTTGAATACTACTGGCTTGATGTTCATTTGCTTTTTAGCCATTTGTGCAATTTGTTTTTCTTTGTTTGCATATCAAATGTTTGATGTTTTCTTGAATGAGCCCCATGGTGTTTCCTTGCTTCGTGGCAGTCTGCGGAAAGACAAAATCTCAGAGTTGTATTCTCTGTACATACTTTGATAATAAATGTACTTTAAATCTCATTAGCCACATATATAATGCTAACTTACAATAGCTAATTAACCTACTAACATGAGATGTGGGAAGAAACTGGAACACAAATAAGACCAGACATCAGTATCAAGCCCCAGGACATTACAAAGCTACAAAGCACCTGCATTAGCTGCAAGACCACAATTGTTTATTGGAAATTAGCCTCCATTAATTGCAACAGGATACTAATCTTGAAAATGTATCACATTTTGAAAGAGGAGAAATGTTACAACAGAAAGGGGGAAAAAAAGAGTTAAGCATGTAGTCAGAAAATTAGAATTGATGGCACGCATCCCCGATGATGAACAGAACAAGACTGAGATTGTTATACCAAAATTTGAAAAAAAAACAAAAGATTGGAGAGCAGTGAAGGAAAATCTTCTGAAAATGCCCATATATTCAAAGCCAGCCACAGATGTTTTGAACATTTCAAGGAACACATGAACCTGCATAACAACCATCTTTGTGAGAAGCCATAGAATATGAATGCTTTGATATCAGAGAAATTTTCCAAATCAAAGATGCATGCATACATCTGAATGAATGTTCATCTCGAGAGATTGTAAAACAACTCCATGCATGAAAGGCAGCCAAAGAGTGTTTTCCTGTTGTTCATGGAGGTATGCCAAGAAGGAATACAAGCTCAAGCCTCCCTTAATCCAAGAGCTCAAGGCTCTAAAAAGAGTTACTCTCAGACCAATCCTTCATTAATGTACAGTCTACCAAAAAACTCTTGAATAACATCTTTTCCATGGTATTCTCCCCAACAAATGATAGGATGATATTAGGCAAAGAGAATTGCTCATCACTGATGCCCAAGAACAAGACTAACAACATTCAGGTTGCCCTCTGGCTCTACTATCACCATATTAAGATATCTATGGTCTACATCAGTCTCTTTTGTAGTTATAGTACCCAAGCAGTAATAAACAATAAACCAAGAAATTGTGGCCAGAATATGCACATAATTCTGAGTTTATAAATGTCACTCTTAAGATTTTCAAATCGTTAAATGAAGTTGAATTTGATGAAACCAATAGGATAACTTGGCAAAGTTACCGGACAAAGAATTCAGAAATACTGAACACAAAATACACTGCAGATGCTGTGGTCAAATCAAGACATACAAAAAAGCTGGATGAACTCAGCAGGTCAGGCAGCATCTGTTGAAACGTTTCGTTGACTGCTTCTTTCAACAGATGCTGCCCGACCTGTTGAGTTCATTCAGCATTTTTGTACGTCAGAATTACTGATTTGTTGGAACCATTGCAAGAAGTCTTTGGCAAGACATCACTACCACGAGGTCAGTTCATCATAAAGTGATTTGATGCAGTCTACTACATTGAGAAAGCAATAACCATTTTCAAATATAATGATCCCAACAGAGATTGTGGCCACGTGATGGAAAATTACAAGAGCTCATGACGTATTTTGTTATAAGGAATTTTTATCAGGTAGAAGCTTGTCCAAATTTATTCATTTTTGATTTTATTTAACAGTATAGTGCGGAGTTGGCCCTTCTGATTTTTTGAGTTATATCACTCCAGCAGCCCTGAACAACACCAATTTAATCCTAGCCTAATCACAGGGCAATTTACAATGACCAGTAAATTTATGTCTTCGGGCTGTGGGAGGAAACTGATGGCCTGGGGAAACCCATGCATTCCACGGGGAGTACATACAAATTCCTTACAGAGGACACCAGAATTGAACGGTAAACTCTGACACCCCATGCTATAATGGTGTTGTGCTAACTTCTACGCTATCTTGCCTCCCACCCATTACATGTCCATTAAAATCCTTAAGCTTCATTCATCAGATGTCCAGTTACAGGAAGGATCTTTTCTTTCAGCATTACAAGCTCCATCAAGTTTAGATTCATCAGCGCCATCATTACCAAAAACAGAAGTGGCAACTAATTAGGAGCAGTAGATCACCTGTCCTCTGAAGCCTGCGTCACGCAACAATGGTAGTAAGGAACGTGTTATATTCCCTAATTACATGCCTAGATCAAGCAATTAATAGTGTGAGTAAAATTGAAAATATAATTAGTTAATTGTTCACATTATATAATCCATGATATCTAATTTTTTACCCAAAGAGTAAATGAAGATCAGCTTACCAAAGGAGAAAGTACAGCTATTCCATGAAAATGAATAACAGAGTTGTTCTTCTGGTAGACTGATTGTGAAATTTCATGTTTTATCATTTCTGATTGAATCCTGGCTAAATGCGTCTTGCAGAACTCCTCATAGTCTTCCATTGCTACCCACTAATTGTGAGCCTGATAGCTGTGAAAAGACATGAATTGCAGGTTATCAAGATTGCAACTACCATTCTAAATAAGCCAGCAATACAATACCAAATATACTACAGCCATGTATTTCTTTGTTAAGGATAAAGACAGGATTAAAAAAAAGGTAAAACCTTTTAAGTACAAAATAAAGCTAACATTTGATAAAAACCTGCAAATGGAGTAACTCATAAATATCCACTTGTATTTTGCAATATGCATTTAAACTTTAGAAACAGTTAAAGTAATAGGATTTTAAGTCTGTATGACAAAATAAGTTTTAAAATAATAGTATGTTCAGGCTAACAATGGAGCCACAATTTATAAAACTTTAATTCTTTATTTTCAAGTAAAATCTTATCACATTTAGAATTACAAAAAACTGATTACAGTTTTCAAAAGGTTGAGGCAATCTCAAATAAACATTAAGAAGTTTAACATGATCAGATACACAACCCATCTAAATTCATAAAAGAACTCCAATACCTTGTTTATTACAACTCACATCATTCAAAGTTCTGCGTAGGCCGGTTGGGGGAAGGGTGTGTTTCCATGCTATATTAATCTCTGGCTATAATTTGGACAGCACAGGTTAAGGAAGGAAAAAAATAGATCACATTTCAGGGTTCATGAACTTAAACGGGACGCTGGTTAAGACATGCCTACAATGAGTAATTGTATTTATTGTCATTAAAACAATAAATACAACTACTCATTGTGTGATATGCTAAATAGCTGCTTCAGAGACCCACTATATTACCCTCGATGTTCCAACTTGATGAAACACAAGGAATACAAAGACATTTTGACAAAGGTCAGTCAAATAAATATAAAAAGTGAAACATAAAAATGAAAAACAAAATGAAAATTGGATAACGTTCTAAATTTAATTTAATTAAATTATTTGATTAAATTTAAATCCTTTGTATAATGAAATTAGGAAATTAATAGATTTAATTAAATATAAAACATCCTTTGTTTCAAGAGAATTAAATAAAATTATTAAAATTATTTGTTCTTAACTATCAATGTCGTTGCTGCTAATGGTAATGTTGTTGTTGTTTTATTG
>JAUOBT010000608.1:9130895-9141413 GCA_032362145.1 Hypanus berthalutzae
ACTGTCCCTCTGACAGTGAGACACTCCCTCAGTACTGTCCCTCTGACGGTGTGACACTCCCTCAGTACTGTCCCTCTAAGTTCCTCTTTAGAATTCAGCTCATTGTACCCAATCCCACATCAGCTGCCTTATGGCCCCATGCCTCAGTAACCTTGCCCCAGGGTCCCCATCCAGAGATCATCAAATTCTGTCTGAATCTGGGAGGGAGAGGGAGAGATTGAGGGTGAGGCTGAGTGTGAGGAAGCGGGTGAAGGAAAGGGAACAGAAGTGGGTGAGGGTGAGGGAGAGGCAGAGCTATGTAATTGTTGTAGTTATTAGATTTGAAATATTAATGCTGTTTCTCTTCCTCACTTCAAGTGCTGGATTCAATTAGAACAAACTCATCAGTTCTATATGATTGCTTCTTATCTCTCTGTATGCACTCTGCAATTGCTTTCTGAATGCTTTGCTATTTACCCACATCAAAGGGGAATACACAGTAGCCAATTAACCTCTGTGACGTTAACTCGGACAACTTGAACAAACCCCCATGGTTATGGGAGTGTACAAACTCCACTCAGACAGTGCTGGAGGTCAGTATTGATCCTCAGTCCTTGCAGTTACAAACCTGCCTACTTTGACAGCTATCCCCAGTATTTCATCCTTTTATCTCAGATTTATGGTTACTGCAGGTTTTTGCTTTCTTTTAAACTTGTTAAGGAATCATTTCCTTTTGTTTCTGCTTTGCTAATGACCGCAGATTTGCTCCATCTGTGTCCCGATTCAATAACTCCAGAGAGAAATGCCTTCATTATTTTCAACTGTTCTTTTGGAATAATTTACCAATCTCTCTTTGCTGCATCCGCTGAATACAGGCAATATTTGCGTGTTCCTCGGCTCCGCGCACGTGCTTCGATTTGTCTTTTATCGGTTGTATGATGAGGATTCATTCAGGGGAAATGACCAGGCCCAATATGTGAGAGGAAGCTAAAGTGACGGCAGACAAATTCGAATGCTTAGTCACTGACACATCGTGGGCTGAGTATCAACTCCGAGCTAATTTTCCTAATTATGGAATGACACTGAATCTCCGCTCAGTGGCCACGTTATTAGGCACACCTGTACACCTGCTCATTAATCAGCCAATCACGTGGCAGCAACTCAATGCATAAAAGCATGCAGACCTGGTCAAGAGGTTCAGTTGTTGCTCAGATCAAGCGTCAGAATGGGGAAGAAATGTGATCGAAGTGACTTTGACTGTGGAATGACTGTCGGTGCCAGACGGGGTGGTTTCGGTAGCTCAGAAACCACCGATCACCAGGGATTTTCACGCACAACAGTCACCAGAGTTTACAGGGAATGGTGTGGAAAAAAAAAACACCCAGTGAGCAGGATTTCTGAGGGTGTAAACACTTGGTTTATGAGAAAGCTCAGAGGAGAACGGCCAGACCAGTTCAAGCTGAACAGCTGCCTGCTAACATGCCTCATTTCACCCTATCACCCCATTTTCATGGAGACACAAGAACGTTCTGATGCTGGAAGCCGAAGAGTGGAAAAAACGAGTTGCTGGAGGATCGAAGCATCTGTGTGGAGAGAATTGGGTAAATGAAGATTCAGGTCAGGTGTACAGATGGACTAAACTGAAGGGTCCTGATCCACGTCCTTCTACAGATGCTGCCTGGCTGCAGAGTTCATTCAGCCGCTCATTTTTCATCCCTGTTTCATATCCCTCTTCCCCACCCCCAGCTTGCTCTTCGATGTGTCTCTGTCCTGCAGTGCAACCACACTCACAAGCAGCAAGTTCCACCGTCTCCCCAATCGCTGTGACAATCTTCAAAAAGCACGCCCCCAATCGGCTCTTTGACAGAAAGGAGCTCTTGTCTGTTTGTCTAAAACACTCAAAACCTTCTACAGATGTGCTGTGGAGAGCATTCTGACAGGCTGCATCACTGTCTGGTACGGGAGGTGGGGAGCGCTACTGCACAGGGTCGACAGAAGCTACAGAGGGTTGTAAAATGAATCAGCTCCATCGTGGGTACTATCCCACAATGAACCCAGGACATCTTCAAGGAGCGGTGCCTCAGAAAGGCAGCATCCATTATTAAGGACTCCCATCACCTCATGACCCTCTTCTCACTGTTACCATCAGGAAGGAGGTACAGAAGCCTGAAGCACACACTCAGTGATTCAGGAACAGCTTCTTCCTCTCTGCTGCCCGATTCCTAAATGGACATTGAACCCACGGACACTACCTCACTTGTTTTAAAAGTTACTTCTGCTTTTGCACTACTATTTTTAATTCAACTATTTAATATACCTACAGACATTTACCATAGTTATTTCTTTTTCAATATTTATCCTGTATTGCACTGTACTGCTGCCACTAAGTTATCAAATTTGACAACATATGCCGGTGATATTAAACCTGATTCTGATTATAAACTGGTGTAATTCCCGTAAACCCAATGTCCCCTTTCTAATTTGCTTCTATGGCTCTTTGCAAAATCGAAACTAGAGCTGACTGTGGTATTAACCTTTGTCTTGCTTTGAAAAACACCCATTTAACCGCCGAGATTGAAATAAAAGGCTACAAAGGCTACACTCTTTATGCCATTACCTAGATCCTCCCTCTCTGCTCAACCACAAAGGAAATTTGGTTTTAATTTTCAGCTGGAAGTGGTATATCCACTTTTATCTGAGTAGCCAATGTTTACAGAGGAGCCCTAGACTCATACAGTCAAAGAGCATCACAGCACCAAAACAGGCCCTTCAGCCCTTCAGCTCATGCTGGCCCAGTTCCCATCCACCTGCACTTGGACGTTAGCCCTCCACACCTTTCTGATCTGTACATCTTCTACACTTCTCTGAATTGTTACAGTCAGACCTGCTTCTGCCAGTTCTGCTTTCAGCTTGTTCCACACTAGCGCCGTGCAGTGAGTGATGCAGATCTCCCTCAGATTCCTCTTAAATATTCCGAGTTCTAGTTTCACCCAGCCTCAGGGGGAGATGCCTGAATGCATTCACCCTGTTTGTCCCCCTCAGAAGTTTCTGTTCCTCTTTAAGAACTCCCCTCATTCTCATGCACTCCGGGGAATGAAGTCCCAACCTATTCAACCTATGCCTGTAACTCAGGATTCAAGTACGAGCAACATCCTTGTAAATATTCTCTGCACTCTTTCAAGCTTATTGATAAGACATTTCCCTCCGCTTCCTCTCTTCTTCAATTTCCCACTCTGGCCTCTACTTTTTCTCATCTGCTTATCATCTCCCTGATGCCCCTCCTCCTTCCCTTTCTCCCATGGTCCACTCTCCTCCCCTCTCTGATCCCGTCCTCTCCAGCCTTTTACCACCTCACCCACCTGGGTTCACCCATCACATTCTAGCTATCCTCCTTCCCCTCGCCACCTTCTCCCCTTCCTGTCCAGCCCTGAAGAAGAGTCTCAGCCCACAACGTCGACTGTTTGTTCATTTCCGAAGATGCTGCCCGACCTGCTGAGTTCCTCCAGCATTTTGTGTGCGTTGCTCTGGATCTCCAGCTTCGGCCGAATTTCTTGTAGGTAGGTGACCAGAACCAAATTTGGCCTCACCAACATCTTATCCAGCTTCAATATAAATCTCAGCTCTTGTAATCGATGGCCTGATTTATGAAGGTCAATCTGCCAGAAGCTATCTTTACAACCCTATCTACCTGTGATGCCACTTTGCAGGAATTGTTCCCAAGTTCCTTTGCTCTGCCATTCACCGTAATTGCCTTAGCTCCTTGCCTGCCTATTGCCTCCCTCTGGTGCTCCTCCCCCCTTTTTCTTTGTTCCATGGCCTTCTGTTCCCTTCATCCCTCTCCCTCACAGTTTTCCCTTTCACCTGGCATTTCTCTCTCCCCTCCCCTACCTTTCAAATGTACTCCTCAGCTTTTTACCTCCAGTTCTGTCGAAAGGCTTTGGCCCGAAATGTTGACTGTACTTTTCTCCCTGTAGATGCTGCCTGACCTGCTGAGTTCCTCCAGCACTTTGTGTGTGTTGCTTGGATTTCCAGCATCTGCAGATTTTCTCTTGTTCGTGACCTTATAGCCTTGTCATTCGCTTTGTAAGTCATACCTCAGCTTTTCTTCGCAAAGTGCAACACCTCACTCTTGTCTGCATTGAAGTCCTGTCCTGTTCAATTTAAAGCTTTCTTACTCATTCCCTGAGCACAAGCACATTACACACTCACGCAGACCATGTTGTTATTCAGCAATAGTTTCCTCAGCAGGGTGAGCAGTTTGACGTTCCTGTGTGTCAGCATCTCTGACGATTTATCCTGGGACCAACATAATGATGCAGGTACAAAGAAGCCCCAGCAGTGGCTATATTCCATGAGGGGTTTGAAGAGATATGGGAGTCACCAAAGATTTTTGTAAGTTTCCACGTGTTTTCGGTGAAGAGCATTCTGAGCGGTCACACCACCGTCTGGTAATGGAGGGCCCAGCGCACAGGATCGGAAAAAGCTGCAGAAAGTTGCAAAATCAGTCAGCTCCATCGTGGGCACCAGCTTCCCCAGCATCGAGATCTTCAAAAGGCCATGCCTCAGTAAGGGGACATGCATAATGAAGGACCCTCATCACCCAGGAAATGCTCACTTCTCATTGCTGCCGTCAGGAAGGAGATACCAGGAGCCTAAAGGCACACACTGAACACCTGGAACATCATCTTCCCCTCTGCCGTCAGATTGTTGAATGGACAATGAGCACTGCCTTTGCTCCCTTTCACACAACTCATTGAATTTATATATTATATATATCTATCTAGTATATTTCTGTTTGCTACTTATAGTTTTTTATATATTGCACTGTTCCTCCGCCGCACAACGAGACATTTCATGCCAGTGATATGAAAGCTTATTCCTATTCCTATCATAACCGTTTAAGATAAATCCCACCCACAAAGCTTGGTCTGTTACTGAACAGAACAGTCCAGGAACTGATGTAGAGGCAGTACGGTGAACACAATCCCTCGGCTGGTGCCAGAATCTTGCGAGAAACGCAGCTTCCTGACGGGACAGGAGTATAAACGACAGGACAGCAAGACAGGAAACTCTGGAAGAGCTTTAATGGACCTTTACCTGTCCTCCTGTCTGATAGAAGGGGGATTATTTAAGGTGATTGGAGGAGATGATGTATGCAGGAGATGTCAGAGGTATTTTTTAACACCGAGGTTGGTGGGTGGGCAAACTGCACTCTTGGGGTGGTTCTCGAGTCAAAGACAATAGAGACGTTTAAGAAACTCTTGGATGGCACATGGATGAGAGGGAAAAAATGGTCTGCAAGGGCTTCGATGTTTTTATCATTCATTCTACAGGGTTTTTGTTTTGCGGCTGTCTGTGAAGAGTAAAATGTTAGGCTGTATACTGTGTACATTCTCTGATGTTAAAATGAACCTTCAAACAAGGGCCATGTGGGAGGGAAGCATTAGTTTGATCTCAGAGTAGGTCAAATGGTTGGGACAACCTCCTGGGTCGAAGGCCGGTGCTTCATTGTAATGTTCTAAGTTCAGTGTTATCTCGTCACCACCTGCTGGACAAGCATTCCTTGCACACCAGACTGCGTTCCATTGATGGGGCAAGTGAAGTTGTTCCCTTTGGTTCAAGAGCCCGATTCTTGAGGGGTATTACGTTAAGTTATTAGTTATTAGTTTTCTGAATTTGGTGGTGTGAGAAGGAGTTACAGTCTTGAACCAAAGCTGATAAATTCACTCAACTTCGCCTGCCCCAACATTGAAATGTACCCACAGCTAATGGACTCACTTTCAAAGAATCTTCATCTCATGTCCTCAATATGTATTGCTTGTCTATCTATCTTTCTACGTATTTATTTTTTCTTTTTGTATTTGCAGTTTTTTTGCCTTTTGCACACCCAAGCTGGTCTGATCTTTCATTTATTATATAATAGTTATTATTCTATTATGGATTTATTGACTGCGCCCACAAGAAAATTAATCTCAGGGTTGTATAATGAGGACATGTATGTACTTTGATAATATATTTACTTTGAACTTCGCAATTAAATTGGGATTACTGAGCCTCTGATCAACTTAGTTGCAGCTCTGTAGTCACCGGAACTTCTCTAGTCCGTTGGATCTGGTGATATTGATCCAGAGGTTCTTTGGAAGGCTAGAATGAAACATAAAACGTAGTGGTTATGGCCATTTCATTAGGTGTTATAAGAACAAAGAAAGAAAAGTCACTGTTATCTCATACTCAGGCCTAGGGTAAAAGCCATTGATAAGAAGTAACTGTTGAAATCGCAGAAGATTCAAAGATTCGAAATACATTTATTATCAAAGTACATATGCAGTATGCAGCCCTGAGATTCTTCTTCCCACAGACAGTCACAAAACAAAGAAAACCATGGAACCCATTTATAGAAAACCATCACAGCCCCCCACCCCATGTGCAGGGTAGATGGTACCGAACACACAATTCTCTTCCACACTTGTTTCGATTATTTCAGTCTTCTGAGTGAGAGCGTCAAGAAATGAAGACTGTGCCCCATCTCCAGGCTTCTTGGCCTCCAGGCCGCACACTATGCTTGAACTCCCTCGGAGACAGCAAATCGCCAAGTCGCACGATGAACCTGAAAGCACGCCGCCAAAATGCAGATCACAGGCCCCAACAGAACCGCGCTTGAAAGAAAAAGAAGATGTGAAAGAAGTGGTTCCACGAACTGCCCAGAGGACATTACCCATGGTTGTGTTGCTGGCACCATCTTCCACATTCAAGTGGTGTGACACGTGCTGCAGAAAAACTGAGAAACTTCTAGAAAATACAAAAGCAGATATACTACAATTGCTAGAAAACTTGCTGAACAGTTACACATACAGTATAGAGGTGATTATTTAAAAATATAAGCAAGCATAGGAACATTAAGCAAAAAGAAATATACCAATTCTACACCCTAATCCAACAAGTTAATGGCACTTATCAGTGGTGAAGTTCAGTATGGTTTTCCATGTGATAGTACAGCCTTTGGTTAACTCAGGAAAAGTGAGTCTGAAGATTGAGACTTCAGACCTGACACAATATTCATGGCTTAACAGACTGCAATATCCCTGTTCTTCTGTATGTTTCCTAAATCTGGGCTCCCTACAGCGGGCACTGCAAGGCTCTTAAAAGATACCACCAATAACTTCTCAGCTAACTTCTCCAAATTTATTGGAAAGATGATGAAACTAATGTTTATACTATCATCATCCAGGATGTGCTCTCTGCACACTGTCGCCATTGGGCGGGTGGTACAGGAGCCTTAGGTCCCACACCACCAGGCCCCTGAACCAACATGAATAACATCACTCACCTCAAAGCTGAACTGACTCCAGAACCGATGGACTCGCATACAAGGACCAAGGGGTCTGTGGACCCCAGAATGGGAGTCCCTGCTCTAGATTCATCTTCAAAAACTCGACACTTCATGTTCTCAGTATTATTTATTTTCTTTTGTTTTGGCATAGCTTGTCTTCATTTGCACATTGGCTGTTTGTCGGTTTTTATTTATCTACAGTTTTTTATAAATTCTATTTGTATTTCTTAATTTTCCTGTAAACACCAGCAAGAAAATGAATTTTGAGGTAGTGTATGGTAAGATATATGTACTTTACTTTGACTTCGATTTCAAGTCTGTGACCCGGACTCCTCGAGACATACCTGCGTTCAGGTGTGCAGGTGTGGGCAGGTGCAGTAGGTGTTGGCTGCAGTTATGAAGTTGGTTACAGCTTTGAAAGTGTAATTGTTACATGCCAAGTTTTCTAATGATGGAATTTTCTCCTTTCATGACACTGACAAATCCGATAATTATTTCCTTTGTGATGCATTTTTTTTTAGTCTGACTGCTAGTTATATTTAGCTCAGAGTTCTGGTGAGGTTTTAATGCTCGGGTTCTCTCTGGGGACTAGACAAAGCATTTCAGTGCATCAGCCCACTGATCCCTGCACAGCTGTGACGAGTACAGAAGATACAAAGAGGAGTCAGACATGGGTTCATGAAGAAACTGAGCTACAAGGTTTTCCACAAGAGTTGGACTCTGTCCATTACTCAGACTACACAAAGCAATGTCAGGTTTCAAAGAGGAAACGTAACACTCCACCCTGGGGGCTCACTGGTAAATATTGTGCCACACTGGAAGATTTAGACATGATGAGCAGAGAAAGGGAAGTCCTGGCTTGCCCAGGAGCAATCCAAGTAAGCCAATGCCTCTGCACGTGCTCTTCACATTCTTTGACCCTGCCGTCCAGAACAGCTTCCACTACTTTGGCATTTCCACCTTCTTCTAGCTTCTCCAATCTTTCACGGTTTTATTTGCTCTCCTCGAAATATCTTTCCATCTCTGTCCTTGATGGTCAGATCTTACTGACCTAAAAATTGTCCTCTACTGTCCTACCCTCATTTGCTTGACCTGTTGCTCCAGATAAATAGGTCCCCACTGTATGCCGCCCTCAGTGCTAACATATTGAAACAGTCAAGCTTGGGCAAGAGGCTACCCAAGGACACATTGTGATGGTATTGGGTTTGCTGACCACGAAGTTCTAAACTCAAATGAAGATCCTAAGCTTTATCTGATACAGGTAGCTACAGGGAGGCTGTATTGTCATCACCTACTCTTCAAAGAATAGTACACTTCCCTGTTTATCCTTCACAGTAAGTTTACCTGTAAATACTCACTATTCAAGCTGTGGGTCCCCCTCCTTACTAAGGTGGAGTTTCTTCCAGCTAACAAAGCAGTTTAAATACAGTTCATTTATGCTCAGTGATACACAGTTAAATTTAAATACAATTCTTAAAACACATTTAAAACTAATGGAGGATGTCTATCTTATAAAAGATTTTCAAATTATAAATTATTTCTAAAACACAAAGGATTTCCAAAACACATGTACAATTCCTATAAGGTAAAAGGACATACCAGTAAGTTGCAGATGAACAAATCAGCCAGTGGAGTAATCAAAGGCAGTAGAATGAAGTTCATTTCACCCTCTGTTTCTGCCATTCTTCTTGATGTTCCCAGATCATTGCTAAAAAGCTGGACTGTTCTTTATGTTTATACTGTTTTTTCTGCCACTTGGGTGACTTCATACACATGTTTTCAGATACATTTTCAAACAGGTGGTCTAAAAGCTTCTGGGGAAAGAGTTCCCATGTACCCACAGTCATTGCTGTGAATGCTGACTCTCTGAGTACACACACCTTCCAACCATTAATAGATCAACTATTTGAAGTGCTAAGTGATAGTATCAATCTGGTCTGCAAGTTTTCTTGAACTAAATAACTTTGCCAGAATTGGCTGATTTGAAACGAGCCTAATTAACATAAACCATTATCTTACACTGTATCTCTAGCATGGGTGCTGTGGGCCAGCAAGTTTGTGTGTTCTGTAGCTGGTGTTATTTGTTTGAAAAGCTGTCCTTTTAACTTCATACAGATTTTGTTTGACAGTTACATTAAGAACTGAAGACTGGCTCCCGTTTACAATAAGAAGCTAAACAAAGAATACTGGTTGGAAGCTTAACTTAACTCTTTGATCTTTAGAAGTCAGCTGCCATGTTTAGGAAGTTGAGTTTGGAAAAAAGAAAAGCCACCTGGCTCTAGTCAGTGAATATCTGTCACAACACCAGCTTTTGTTTGCCTCTCAGTGCCGTTTTAAAGAGAGGCCTCAGCTTGGGACCCCACCAAGAATGAGAGACCAGCAGTTTTTCACCACTCCCTCCAGCACTGGATAGTCAGCCACATATATATTAAGCCTGGGTTCTCCACCATTCTCTGGAGAGAGTGTGGACAGTAACCTTTTTAATACCTCTCTGTACCCAGATCCACATCCCATTTAATGCAATTGAACCAGTGTGCTGGAGAAGATAGATGGAAAGGCTGAATAATAGCGTAGAGGTTAGCACAACACTTTTACAGTGCCAGCTACACAGGTTCAATTCCCGCTGCTACCTTAAGGTGTATGTCAGTTCTTCCCGTGACTGCGGGGGTTTCGTCCAAGTGTTCAGGTTTCCTCCCGCAGTCCAAAGACAGACTGGTTGGCTGGTTAATTAGTCATTATAAATTGAGTAGGCTAGGATTAAAATTGGAGGATTGCTGGCTGATGCAGCACACTGTATGTCAATAAATAAATAAATAATCTGAAATTATATGAACAGTATATAAGATTATGAGGGGTTTAGATGGGGTGAATGATGTGGGCTTTCTTTCCTCAGGTTGTATGACTAAAACTAGATGCCATGGATTTATGCTGAAAGGTAAAATAAGGGAAAACTTAGGGGGAAATTCTTTACTCTGAGGGTGGTGCAAGTGTGAAATGAACTGCCAAAGAAAGTGTTGGATGCAGGTTTAACTGTAACATTTAAGGGAAGTTTGGATAGTCATAAAATGGATTGAGGGGATATTGAGGGCAATGGCGCAGGTGTAGGTTGATGTACTGGGCCGAAGACCAGGTTGGCATGGACTAGATGGGCCAAAGGGCCTGTGCTGCAGTGCTCTATGACTGTGCATCCTTCCTTGCACCCCCTGCCC
>JAUOBT010000608.1:14394277-14412237 GCA_032362145.1 Hypanus berthalutzae
GGAGCTTTAGGAAAGACTAGGGGTCAGGGAGCACACAGCGGGGGTGGTTGGTTTGAGATACGGAAAGTAGGATGGAGAAGGGAGAGTGGGGCAGTTGAGCTTCGGGATGTGCGAGTAGGATGGGATTGCTGGAGAGCGAATGATCATTGGGGTGAGAGTATTGCAGAGATGGGGTTTAGTGAGGCAGAGGCCAATGAAGGAGACTGAGGCCAAGTGGAGCCATGGGCCCATGTAGAATGTGGAACAAAGCGAGTCGCAGGGCAAGGCTGAACATTAAATTGGAAGCTCAAGACAAATGACTGTTCATTACATGCTTTATTTATCCAATACCCAGTGAGCCTTATGTACAGATAGTATCGAGACACTGAAATGAAGTTTGGAGAGCCTGAAATGTTTTTGAATGCACGTGGGAACAGTGGGCAGGGGTGGATGCCTTAACCCAGTTGGCACGGGAGGGGTCTGCGGTGACCCTGCCATTCCGCGAGTTGGTCAGTCATTGGTTGGAGTAACGTGTGATTAGCAATACTGCAGATCGGGCCAAATGTTGATTGATAGCTGGATAACAGGGAGTGGTGAGAATCGTACAAACCAATTTGTGGGGGCTTTGTCAGCCCATAATCAACTTCCACTATAGTTCAATCCTTTCTGTTCTTTCAAAGTGGGATGCATCTTCCACTGACAAAACAGACTGTATCACATATACTATATTTAGCTACTGGTTCCATGGCCACGTGAGGCTGTGGTGTCTTCTAGCAGTTCTGGCCTGCCGTTGGATATGGAAGGTTCATGTACTTTATATTGCAGCATACCTTTATTCTGTTTGGGTTTCTTGATGTAATCTGATGAGGGCTTTCATTAATCAGCACCCAAACAGTTGCATTCCTTTGCTGAGATTATACAGTGTGGTGATTAACAGGTACACACCTCCAAAAGAGGTGAAACATTAAACTACATTCCTACCAGCGTTAAGCATCTGGTGTCCATGTTGGAGTTTAACTCTGGGTCTTCATGTTGAGATTTGACCTGCCTTTTGAAACTGACCCAAACTGGCTTGGTCCTGTGGCTCTGCCGATACAGGACAATACTAATTGTTGTGTCCAATCCTAAACCCTTCACAATAGACAGGAAGCAGGCATTTTGCCTGAAAGTTCAAGCGTCAGCTGTAATGTGAGCATTAGAATTTTTTTTATGTCAGCAATATTCGCTGATGTCCTCTACTTGAATACCACACTCGAATGGAATATCATAGCGGCTGCCCATGTAGGAATGCTGTACCCCTGATTCAGACAGCGAGGAGAGGAGATGAGAAAGAACCATGTGGGAGTGATAACATCCACCCTTTAAATCCCACCCCCCTACAAACTTCCCTGCTCTAGATTATAGGATGCAAAAGAATGAATGTGATTGGGCATGGTGGAGAGTGGAATGAGGTTCCACCCAGGAGTCTTTTGCAGAAAACACTGGCCATGTGGATTGAGACCATGAGGTTAACACACTCACATTCAGATAATTTATTAATCAGATTTGGGAGATGAGGTGGAGGAAGCCCTTCAACATTGTCATTGGGGCTAAATAAACCTTACTCTTAGTCCAAACCATTTCAACATTCGAGTATTTTTAGATGAAATGAGGATTTCTTTCCCCAAACATTACTTATCCGTACTTTAGCCCCTATCCCTTGTATATAAGCCGTATTTCAATATATGGTTTATATCCATAAATATCGCATACACCAAATACTATCCCAGCCACTACATAGTGAGAGGCAGACCATAGCCTCCTAGTTTGTAGCTCAGCTGTTTTAACATGTTTCTTTCTGATGGTTATAATATTCCAATGCCAGGAGTTGAGTTGCTCTTGATCTGTGAGGGCAGTGAGAGAACTCATGTATGCATACTGGAAGTCAGGCAGAGCTCACTACCAATACCCCTCAAGTCAAATTACTGTCAATGTTCTCAACAAATTAAAGAAATCTTCAGGTCTCCTACCCTTGGCCTTGCTGAAGACATTAGATAGTGTTCTGGATTATATAATCTATCTATTTCCCAAGCCGGCTGGAGTAGGTACCTGGCAGTGTGTTCTTAAAACATGACAATGTTTTAGTGGTTGGATTGTTCGCGAAAGAATTTAATTTAATTAAATAACAACATTCGTGTCTGCATAAATAAAATACTGCAGCAGCGAAATAAAAAGCAAAATGCTGGAGGTTTCTGCTTGTCACGGGGCAGTATCAGTGGAGAGCTCTGGTGAAACCTCACAACAGCACTTGTGTTTCTAAAGCTCTCAAATACGGACTTGTCCAAAGAGAGTTTATCAGCATAACAGTTTTTAAACTCATTGCTGAGATAGAACAAGGCACACAAAATGCTGGAGGAACTCAACAGGCCAGGCAGCGTCTATGGAAAAGAATAAACAGTCGACATTTTGGGTCGAGTCCTGAAGAAGGGCCTCTCCCTGAAATGCCGGTTGTTCACTCTTTTCCATAGATGCTTCCTGCCCTACTGAGTTCCTCTAGCATTTTATGTGTATTGCTTGGATTGCTAGCAACTGCATATTTTCCCGTCCCTAGGATAGAACAGCTTGTATTTCATACACTTAATGTCATGGTGGCCATTGAAGACTACATTTAGTAGTCAACCATGTTCACTTCCATAACACTAGAGGGAGATGTTTTCTCTCTCAGTAAAGATGATCTGATTTGGTGAGCTCTGCTGGTACAGTACAGCACATGAAGAGGCTATTCAGCCCACAATGTTGTACCAAACCAGCTAAAAGGCAAATCAGAAACACCCTAACACTAGTCCCTCCTACCTACATGTCCATATCCCTCCATCTTTTTTACATGCATATGCCTATCCAAGTGTCTCTTTTTAAAAAAAAGCCACTAACGTATTTGCCTCTACCACCATACCAGCGCATTCCCTGCATCCATGACTCTGAGTAGAAAAGCTTAGCCCTCACATCCCACTCACCTTCAGTTCCTGCCCTGTGCTTGTTTAGTTTGTCCAGGTTTGCTGAACCTGTAGCTTCAGGCAGGTGTCCTGTGGAACGTGCCTCAGTTGGGTCAGGATCCATCATTGGGGTGAGATACTCCTTCTATGATTAGTCCAGGGCTGTAAACACTTAGTGATGGAAGTGACCATGGTGCCGTTTCTCACAGGAATCTGCCCTTCATGTTTGTTGAGGTGTTTAAAGGTGGCGTGTGTAAATGGCCGGTCCCTCCAGAGGTGGGGAGACAGATTTCTGACTACCTGGTGCCTGGTGTTCAGGAGGTATCCAGGACCTGATCAGTCACCTAGTAGTGGATGCCTGTGGGATTCTACTCACTCGGGGCAGTAGCCTGACCGTTCACACCAGACTGTTGCTGTTACAACGGATTGTTATCACGTGCTTCCCAGCACCCAATCTCTTTCTCAATCCTGTCAATTCCTACTGGGCATCCAACAGTTATTTTGTGCCTTTCAACTGTCACCACTTAGAAACAGTGGACGCTGAAACCCATTCACTTGATACTCGCATGTCTGTCAGTGTCTGCTACAAGGGAAAAGCTGTAAGAGGGTGTTTGTTCCCTCTGGATTTGGCTGTTTTGCTGAGGGATTGCATATTTGCAGGAATATCTCGATTTCTGCAATCCTCTCGGCTCCTTGCCTCTACCCCTCACAAACCCATTTTTGACAAAGTCCGATTGCTTTTGGATTATAGGATAAATTATTAGACCTCTAGAAAATTGCAGTGTTAAAACTCCTACATCTCTGCAGATCCACCCTGTGGACCTGGAGCCACCTAATTTGTGGTTTAATGGATCATGAAAGCGAAACAGTCACAGGAGCATCAACCTGAAACATTAACTCTGCTGCCTGACCTGCTGAGAAATCCCAGGCTTTCCTGTTATTATTTTAAATTTCCAGCAGGATTTTAATTTTGCTTTTAGTTTCCAGTAACGCAGATCAGTGATCAGAGGTTACAATGTTAGGTAACTGGGCAAAAAGCCGGTGATTTTCATGCAGCATGTTTAGATCTAGAACGTGCTTCCTAGGAAGCAGGTTCACTCTCGATAAAGAATTTGGATTAAAAAGGGGAAGTTTTTCCGATCTCTGGGAAAGAGCTCAGGATATTTCAAAGAACCAGCAAAGGCACAAGGAGCCAATTGGGCTCCAGCAGCGCAGGATTCCACAATCGTCTGTGACAGGTTTGTGTCCCAGTTAAAAACAGGAGACCCTGACTTCTAACCCTGACCACATGGAAGCAAATAATTCATTTTATCATGTGTTCTAGTGCTTAATAGTAAAGATCTATTGGGCTGCCTTAATCCACTTATTATTCTGTAACTAGACTGGAGCTGAAGTGTCGGACAACTGTGTCACCTGCTTTTTCTACTGAATGAAATCAAATTTACACTTGGGGCAAAATCTCATTTCAGATTTGGGACAATAGTGTGTTAGATGCATTTGAAAGCATTTGCACAATTAGTTCAGGTCAGTCATATCATATGTCACTCACTAATCTGCTCCCTTGAGATATTGGAATTGTCCTACATTGCCCAACAAGGCCAGTATTTTACTGGCGAGGTGTCCTGTTGTCGGTTGTGATCAGATTGTTATGGACATGCTGTAATTTTCTTTCGATGTCTGTAACAAAAGAATAAAATAGTGAATCCTGAATTGATCAAATCTGGATTGAATGTATTTTGTTTACTAAAGTCGTCACTTTTTATTGTCATTTCCACCATAACTGCTGGTACACAGTAAAAATGAGAGTGATTGTCAGGGCCATGATGTTACATGACAGTACGAAAACTAGACTGAACTACGTAAAAAAACAACATAAAAAAACTAGACTACAGACCTTCCCAGGACTGCATAAAGTGCACAAAACAGACTCTCGGTGTTTTCTACCACCCTCTTACTGGTATCACAGGCAAGTACCAACCTCAGCAGTTGTCCAGCCAGACTTGCTAGATTCCAATTAGTTGCAAAAACAACAGCCCAAATGTCTCCCTTGCCCAATGCAGAGCACTGAGACTAGTCGCTGGTAGATACAGCTCCTTCAGTCTGGACCGCAGATTAGTAAGATTCCGCCTCTAACCAATGTGGCCTGATTTGTAACTGATCTCGAAAATTCAGTTACCCAAATCTAACAGTAGATAGATAAGTCACAAAGATCCCTGTGGGTAAATTGTCCAGATATCAATACAAAAGAAAAAATGGTGGAATAATCCAATGTTATTGATACTGCTATTAAAAGGACCTGGATGTCCTTGATTTCAAAGAGCTTGATGTACACCAGGCTTTAAACAAAACACTAATCATTCTTTTGTATGTCAATAGGAAAATAAACCTGACATTTCTCAAGATGTAGGTTCTAAATTTATCCATAAAGAATTGCTTCACTTATTGAACTACCAAAACTGGTTAATGTACACTCAGTAGCCACTTTAATAGGTACTTCCTGGCATGGCCACTTAGTGAACTTTCCTGGTTTTTGTTTTTCTCACTATTCTCTATGAACTCGAGACTTGTGCGTGAAAATCCCGGATCAGCAGTTACCACCCCATCCAGTACCAACAATCATTCCATGATCAGTGCCTTGGATCGCGTTTCTTCCTCATTCTGACATTCGTTCTGAACAACTGAACCTCTTGACCGTGTCTGTATGCTTTTATGCATTGAATTGCTGTCACATGATTGGCTGATTAGATAAACAAGCAGGTATACCTAAAAAAGTGGCTGCTCAGTGTATATCATAGGCAAAAAAATTAGTATACTGATTACCTAAATTATCACAATGTTGTGACTATGTTGAAATAACTTCAACAGATTCCAGATCCAAGTAGCTCTGGAATCGATTAATGTGTAGTTCTGTAGTTGGAATGCCTGGTATTTATTTCTCTGAATAGGGTCTGCTTTGTACATGGCCAACATCTTCCATCACACCATCTTCTGTGCCTGCTGCCAGAGATTGTGACAGCCTTGTTGTGTGAATAGTCACTGGAGAGAAGTACTGGAAGGTACAAAGCAGCTTCCTAGTTTGACAAAACAAAGTACAGCAGACATACGGTCTCACTGGCCCAACATGGGGCTTCATATTTTATGTGCCAAACATCAAAGGACAATTCCATTTACAAAAGTGTTTGATGCTTTCTTTGCAACTACATACAACCTTCAAACCTCCCGCTTCGGATCCACACCACCCAGACCCTCCAAATGAATTTTAATCAGCATTTTCTCATCCGTGATTTGCTGCTTTTAGGAACCCATTGTTCAAAACTGCAATCCAAATTAAATCCACTATACATATTCAGATGTTAAGATTGGTAGCCAAAGCCAATTGCTAAATGTATATGTCCTAAGCACAAAATTCTCTCCAACAATCCCCACTGGACAAAATTTATACCAGTAAAGGCTGTCCTTAAGATCTATTCAAACCCTGCCACAGAATTCCACCCTCCACCCAATTTTATGTGCCTCTACATCTACTCTCATTACTAACTAATCACTACTTACACTGACAGAAGCAAAGAGAGCATAAATTCAGTCTCTTTCCCAGTGAAATAGAGAACCAAATAATAGCAGACATAGGTTTAAAGAGAAAGATCTTAAAGGAACTTGAGCAATAACTATTTCCCCCAGTCTGTTGTGTAGACCAAGCTACAAGACAAAATGGTGGAAATGAGTACCATAACACTTAGAAACACTTGTGACAGGGGCTGGGTAATAGGCCAAATACAGACAAGTGGGACTATCCGAGATGGTAACATAGTTGGCAAAAGGGCCTGTTTCTGTGCTGTATGGCTCTGAGACTCTAAAACAGTGCCAAAGGTGAGGAAGTTATGTCATGACAATTAGAGCCTGTTAATAATTAAAAGTATAGGACAGTCCTGGGAGGTGTGGAGCAAAATCCAACATGTATAGCTATGGGGAAATTTAAAAATCTGTAGCTCACTGCTACAGTAGTGTTCGTTCATAAGTGTGTTACTTGACTAAATAAATCCAAACTGGAGTTGCCATAAATCTGTTGCTGTTCTGAAATGCCACAAAAGGTACAAATGCCAAGCCAATACTTGATAACGTTTAAAAGATTAGCATATGGTATCCCATAATGCTCACATTAGAATCCTATCAGTATCATTCAATTCCTTATTTCCCAATATTTCATCCCCCCTTTTTTTTGCCATTAACCTAGATGAAATTTGCAGTAAGCAATTAACCTGTGTATCTTTGGCATGAGGGAGGAAATCAAGTTGATCAGACAGCACCAAATTTTGAAATTCAAAGGCATCTCACAAGGTGTCAAAGATCAGCAAAAGCCAACGTCCACTGAATTGTTACTTTGCTTTTTCCAATCCCTCCTACCAAACAAATCTGTTAAATCAGACCCAACATGGAATCTGGTATCCAAGTCACTAATGTGCTGTACTGTTTAAGTCTTGTCACACAGGGTACCCAAGACTTTTGCACAGTACCGTCTTTCCAGTTGCCAAACACATACTACTGAGCTAATACAAAATGAAGTACTCTCATTTCAGTTTCCCAACCACTTTTCTATTTTAACCACCATGCAAGTCGTAGGCACCTTAACTGTATGTATGTGCCTAAGACTTTTGTACAGTTCTTTATTGGAAGTTCTAACACTAACATCTGGTCAGAAAATACATTCACTACTTTGCCCCATTGCCAAATCTGTACCCAACTGCCAGTGCTACAAATCCTAAACAGTATTTGAAATTCTAAATACATTCTTTTAGTCTGATCATAAAGGAATCCCATGTTGGGGTGCAGTGAGATAGCAGAGCAAAGGAAAAGTGCTAGCAGGGGTGCAGGTTGGCCAACATTATCCTGCCTTTGCTCACTCTGAAAACTTCAAATACGCACACTCAGGACAAAGTGTTCGCTTCTTTGGAGTTGTGTTGCCAGCAACACCAGGGAAGTGTTTTAAATTAAAATTAGTTATAAGCATCAGAGTCTGAACCAAGTGCCTAGCATCCCAGTTTACAAGTTTTCAATACAACCGCAGTGCAATAGGGACACAATAACTTTTGCAAATCCATTATTATTTTATCTATTTGAGATAACAGCATAGGATTGGCCCTGCCAGCCATGCCACCCTGCAGCCCCCGATTTAACCCTACTCTAATAACTGGACAATTTACAATTACCAACTAACCAGTTGGTCTTTTGACAGCAGGAGAAAATCCATGTGGTCACAGGGAGAACATGAAAACTCCTTACAGGCAGCGTCGGGAATTGAACCGGGGTTGCTGGTACTGCAAAGCTTTTTGCTAACCATTACACTACCAAGCCTATTTTGGACAGAACAAGCTCATATTTTTATGCAATAGGACCAATTCAAACAGAGCTACTTGAGTATGCTTATCGCTATTTATGAATGATCTTCAACTCAGTCAGCTTAGCCATCTGCCAATGTAATTGAGATGGTCCTGTTATAACCAGATGCTGGCTGCTGAGTACCTATATTTACACATGTACTCTTTTAGAGGAAGACGACAGGTGGGACATTGCCCCTGAAGCTGTTAATCAGACACAGCAGTTTCCATGTGACCTTTGACAAACTCACTGGATTCAACTGGTTCTCAGCTGAGGTCAAATTAAATGCAAACTTCATCTATCTTCATTCAGAAATAACAAGTCAAAATAGACTCCAGTCAAATGCTATCTTCTTAAAACTAAGGGGCTTAATCAACCAGCCCATGTCCTCCACAGATTATGAAGACCAAGTAACATACTGCAAGGACTGGGGTGGTATCTGCCCAAAAACAAATTATCTTGGAAGAATTCCCACTGTTGGGATCAAGAAATAGTGCTTCAATTAAATCAGTGTTTCCTATTCACTCTTTGCATGCCTGACCCCAGCCATGAACAATCCTGTACTTATGTTATACTGTTACTAGCATACTGTCACCAACAGTATGGTGAAACATTCTCAGTCATTAAATAAACAAGACACTTAAAAACTGGCATCTTTTATTTCATTCTTTTCCAAGGACAGGTTTGTGCCTGGTTAGCTTCAAGTCTCAAGACCAATCAGCTGTGGCACCACCCCATTCTGGAGCCTGTGTAGTCGGTGCAGCAGACCAGTCTTCAGCAGCAGGCTGGGCACTCCAATCCTCTGCAAGGGAAAGAAAAACATCAGCAAATGTATCTGCAAAGGAGAAGCCCCATAACCACAGGAGTCCAATGGAAACATACAAATCACATTCACTTCAGTTTGTCCTTGGGATGATTAAATTCACATCTTAAAGCATAAACTACTTCAGAATGAAGCCTGTAGTCTGGTCACCAGGCAGAGCATAGCTAGAGTTTGTTCACAGCCTCTCTCACAACCAAGATTTCTCTAAATTGAGAATATGGTTGGGGCATCCCTCTGACTAAAGTAAACAGACCTGAAAACCCAAGCTACAAACCTCAAGAACATCTACAGGTATGGAAACTGAGGGAAACTCCTATGCATTAAATCAATAAGATAAAGGTCAAGGCATAGAACAAAATTGACAACCAAGTCAATAAACAAACAAGCATAATACTAGAAGCAAAAGAAACTTTTTTTTAAAACAAACTGTACATCATCCAAAACCAAACAGGCAAATTAGTGTCTGTACTTAACAGCAAAGGTTTGAGGGGTTAGGATAAATGAAACATTGCTACATAAACAGGACTGGTTAATTATTCCAAGACTCATGGAAAGAAAAAAAAGCATTTGTTCAGAGATCTACAACTGCAACAGAGCGATTTTTTTAAATTACAGATTGCACTGAATTTTGTCCACAAACACCTTCACCTCACCTAAACCTGTCATATAAAATTACATGACAATCAGGATAAATTAAATGATTCTCCTTATTTAGATAAATACAGGATCAGTTATTTCTAGTTCAATCAACATCTTCCAACATGCACACACCTTCCCCTACTCCAAGCAATCATTCCAAGCACACTGCTTAGCCTAGAACTCACTTGTAGCTGTATCAGCGGTGAATGCTGCGGGCTTGACGTACGGATTAGCTGCCTCCAGCGTCTCAGCCAGATTTTTACCAGTTGCAGCTGAGAACTGCTGGATTGGCACCGAAGGGACCTGCACGCCCTCAGACCAGTCGGTAACTTCTGGCTGAACAAACTCTGCGACTGGAGCAGTCCATTCCCCTTGGTACTCCTCCTTACCAGCAGCCTTCTCGGCAGCAGCCTGCTCCTCCTTCTCAATCTATCAGATATAATAAGAATGGGTCAGGATTATTCAGGTTCTAGAAATGTGTATATCATGGCACCCAGCCAGCAAGACCATGAAACATGGTGGGATATATCAGTGATAGGCAAACACTGAGCCTGCCACTCTACTCTTAATGGATTGACCGAGCCCTGAGCAAACTTTTGAGCAATGCAACCTTTTGGATGCTGGATACTGGTCACACCCAACACTGCAAGTGTATGTAATCCACATTACAGCAGCAGAGTTAAACAAAACTGAACCACAAACATAGTAAGTTAACCACAGCACTATTTACTGATATGGACCGCATTGGTTATGGATATTAAGGCATCCAACAATTCAAACAGTCCAAATCCAAATTTATATTGGCTACTTATTTTAGCTTTGCTTCAATGAGGGACAGAAGAGGGAAGTATATTGAGGAACATTTTTAGAATAGCAACAGAATATGTCCTTCTGGCCCTTTGAATCACACCGCTCAGCAATCCCGATTTAGTCCCAGTCTAATCACGGGACAATTTACAATGACCGATTAACCTACCAACCATTACTTCTCCAACTGTAGGAGGAAACTGGTGCACACGGAGTCACAGTCAGAGAGAATGTGCAAACTCCTCCTACGTTATGAGAAATCCAAATAGTTTATTTATCAAGATGTGAACCTCACTGGCAAAGAAAGGCTTTATTTATTGTCCATGCCTAAATGTCCTTCAGAAGGAGGTAGCTCCTGGAGCTGCTAGTTTCCCTGAAGGTACTTTTGGAAGGAGAGTTCTAGGATTTAGAACAGGAAACTAAGGAACAGGCATCTGCCCAAGTCAGGTGCTTACTATCCTTGTCATTCTTGGTCATGGAAGTTGCTATTGGTACAGTCCAGCCTAGTAACTGAATGATGCGCCACAGCCTCACTAGTGGTAGGAGGAATGATCGAGTAACGGGCAGGATGCCCATGAAGCTCCCCGTCCTGGAAAAGTATTGCACTCTGAATACAACTGTACCCATCCAGACAATTTTGAGCAACAGCACTACAGGTAAAGGGGAAACACTGGCACACTAACTGGCGCAGAACCAACTGACCTTGTAGAGAATGAATCTTCTTGCTTACAGAATATGAGCAAACATTCACATGTGGCTAAGGATCTGTGTGCTGAGCGAGGCAGGCCTGACAAAAACTCCAAACGGGTAGCAATCCTCATCTTTTATTCAAACTGCTACTGATTGAAGCCACTAACAAAAAGTAAAATTAAATACATTAAACGTACCTCATCAGGATCCCTGTAGAAGTACAAATCAGGCATCACTTCCCACGGATGTTCACGGCTGATGGTACCTCGCATACGCAGCACCTCACGGGCAAGCATCCACCACATCAGACCAATGGAGTGTGCGCCCTAACATACAAAGCACCCCTGTTAAAAGAAATGTTCTGATTGCCATTCTTCAGCTTAACAAACTGTTAAGTTTTTTTAAAAAGCGCACAGAGTAAATGGGCTTTAACAGTACATGGGAGAATAGGATTGCTTAAAGCGTGCCAGCTGTTGATTTACCTTCATTTATCAATACACACTGCACAACAGCAAAAGCAAACCCAATCATCATTACCCAGCTGCAGTTATTAGGAGACTTTATTAAGTATATTCTGGAGCAAGAGTTCCCAACCTGGGATCCTTGCTTAATGGTATCGGTCCATGGCATTAAAGGTTGGGAACCCCTGTTCTAGCTATCAGAGCCAGTTTACTACTCACCTCAACTGAAATGGAGATCCTGGAACTAAGAACCGAGCAACATCCGGACTTTTACTCGGAACATCCCAAAGCACTTTATAACTGCTTAAAGTAAAACCCTGCTTGCTACCTCAGTCTTTCACGAAATTAAGTGTTGAATGCTTGCTGGCTCATCCAATATGTGATCACTATCATCCCTCACAATTCTTTGAAGAGTTTAATTTTAAATTATCCATGTGAAACCATTTCTGAGCAGGTGAACGATTCTCAGCAAACTGGCTAATATGAACCTACACATTATAATAAAACACTGGCATTGTAGCAGGGGTTACTACAAAAACTTACTCACTGAGCCACAGGCTCGAGCAGTGTTAAAGACACCTGCATGATCATGTAGCACATCTCCTACACTCGGAGTTCATTGACCACAATGGTCTCACCTCCAAGTTCTAACAATGTGCAAACCCGCCACCTGAAACTGGGGGCAATCTAAAATCCTACCTCCGTCTAACTCCAAATCCTTCTAGAGGCTGTTAAGCTATTAGGTGGCAATGTACCGGAGCTTCCTAAAAGCCTTCAGGCAGAACACGTCAGTTCCTCAAAACTCCAACAACTTACTGTTTTTGACTTTTTGCCTTAGCATTTAGTAATATCATACACAAAATATTAGTGCTTCCTATGACCTATAAATTAATTGGCCTACAGTATCAGAGTCAAATCTGAAAATGCAAGAGAGACCTGCCTCCAGAACAGAGCAGTACAGGCTCTTCAGCCCACAATCTTGTGCCAGCTAGTTAAACCTACTCCAAGATCAATCTAAAGCTTTCCTCCATTTTTCTTTCATCCACGTACTTATCAAAGAGACTCTTAGGTGTCCCCAATCTGCCTCTACCACCCCTGGCAGTGCATTCCACACCTACCATGTTAAAAACACCTTTACTTTTCTCCGTTCCCCTTCTAATTAGGCCCTCTCATAATTACTGACCTGGGGAAAAATGCACCGACTGTCTGCTCTTACCATCCTGTACACCACCATCAAGTTGCCTCACGTTCTCCTTTGCTTCAAAGAGGAAAGCCCCAGCTTGCTCAATCTTTCCTCATTAAGACTTGCTCCCTAATCATCTTCACACCCTCTTCAGCAGTGGTTCCCGACCTTTCTCAAGCCATGGACAAATACCATTAAGCAAGGTGTTCCTGAGAACCTTTGCCCAAAAGCTTCCAAATCCTTCTCTATAATACCTACCTTCCTCACCACTACTTGTCTAACAGTTCTTTTCTCACCTATTTTAACCAATTCTAAGACTGCAGCTTCTAAAACCTTCCACCAGATGAAGGTTACTCAAAAGTTAGAAAGATCAATGGGAAGTGTTTATAATGCTGGCACACACTAAACACAGGGGGCATTATCACCAGGGAGAGGGGAATTCATTGCATTATCCCAGGGAAGAAGCTTTCACTTATGTTAAAAACCACAATGGTGAAGTCACTGCAGTGGAAGACGATACCTTGTTGTTGCATGGAATAGCGATGTCCACATACCGGAGGGGCGAGTCAGTGTTGCACATGGCAATGGTGGGGATGTTGACATACGATGCTTCAGTTAAGGGCTGGTGGTCCTGGCGGGGATCTGTTACAACCAGCAAGCGGGGCTCCCTGAAGGCGGCCTGGATCTGATTAGTGAATGTACCTGGGGTGAATCTTCCGGCAATGGGAGTAGCACCAGTGGCAGCAGCAAACTTCAGGACAGCACGCTGTGGAGAGAGGCAGTCACTAAGTACGAGCGTAACACAGCTCTTAATGTGCAATGTCGAGTATTCGTTTACAACTTCACTACAGTGAGGCTCCTTTAATGATATCTTCAGAACAACACAGTCAATACCCAAGGTCCTCACCAACAAACCTCCTTAAATTTCTATCATGCAGCTAATGGGCCAAATGGTCAGCCCAGGCTACACAGCACTTTATTATTCCCCTTCAGTAGGAACTGCCATTCGATCTGCTGTGACTATTAGCTTTCATATACTTTCAATTATCAAGTGAAATTAACAACCACACATTACTGAGGTACCAGCATCATCAAAATCTGGATCAAGCACATTAATTGTGACAAAGCTTACTATCAAACCCCACTCATCGAGCCACACGGACCCTCGAGGTGTCAGCGAAAACCTGCCAGGTTATTGTTGCACATCTCTGACACTTAGGAGTTCATGAGCCAAATAATGGCTTTACCTCCAAAGCTATAAAAATGTGCCTGAAAAAGACTTCTGTTCAAACACAGCTGAGGGAAAATATTGTCTGAGCCACACACCTGGCCGAATGGTCTGGAAGAGATGACACAAACATCAGCTGGATTCTCGATGGAGACGATAGCACGGGCAGCTAGAAGGAGCTTCTCCCACGTTTTCTTCAGATTAATGATATAAATACCTGTACAAAAAGCAATGAGTTTGAATCAGTTCCTGACAAAACCAACATAAAGCATTGATCCAACGCCATGAATCATTGTAGTTTACAGTTCCCTGAGATTATCTGAACCCAGTAAACTTCTGGTTATGACCATTTTCAGCCAGCTGGCACTCTAGCAACCATCTCATCAAAGCCCCATTTGGTGTTCATTTCACACATGCTAATTTCCCCTGTATAAACCTGTCAGACTGAACTTTGAAAAAGGCAAGAAAGTCTTTTCCTAAAAAGTACCAATGGCCTTGGCTTATAAATCCATGTACAAAATGCTGGAAGTATTCACCAAGTTGAGCCTATTCCCTGATCCAAAAATTTCCAGCATTTTGATCCTTTGCAGATTCCCAGTATGTGCATTACTGAAATGGGTGCACAAAGGTTGAACACTTAGTAACCTATGCAGCAAAACCAAGGTGTACACCACCTGCAAGGCTGCAGTTACAATTATCTGGAATACATTTCCCAAAGGGGAGCTGGGAGCAGATACAAGATTAACTCTTAATAAGGAAGTGACTTAGATGTACAAAATGAGGTAAAAGCAGTAACGTTGGGGGAAAGAACATGACTTAAAACCAAGTGTATTTATAGTTCATCTTTATATTTTTTTTATATAGATAGCACATGGATTAAGCCCTTCCTCACCACTCGTCACCCCCTGGTTTAACCCTGAACTCATCACAGGGCAGTTTGTAACAACCAATTAACTAACAGTCTTTGGACTGTGGGAGGAAATCAGAGTACCCGGAGAAACACATACATTCCACGGAGAGGACGTTAAAGGCTGATTTATACTTCCGCGTAGGAGCCTACGCCGCAGCCTTCGTAAGTGGCCCGCGCCGTTGAGCATTTATACCTGTGCGTCGGTATGTCTGCGTAGTTCTGCGATTCACCGCCAAAACGCTAGTTGGCAGTGGGGCTTCTAATGGCAACTGAGTGCATCATGTTGGAGCTAATAAATGTTGAACAAGGGTTACGTGCACGGCAGGCTATGGCGTAGGGTACAGCGTAGTTATGCGGCTACGGTGTTCATTTGACGCAGAAGTATAGATCAGCCTATAGCCTCCTTACAGAGGACGCAGAAATTGAGCTCAGACATTCCAAGCTGTAATAATGCCATGCAAACCACTACCATAAATAATTTTCAAATACAAATTTTGATATGCCAAACAAGATATTAAGACCTATGGCCACACGGCTCAGTTCTACGGGGGCACTTACAGCAGAGGGGCTAAAGAACTCAATGTAATCAGAAGTCCGATTCTCACAAGGACTGCAGGAGAGAGACATCTGTCTAAAGCAGGGATTGCCAACCTTTTTCATGCCTTACCAGGATGGGAACCCCTGGTCTAAACAGAATACATGAGGACAAGTGCTCAGTATATAATGAGGCATTTCATTGAGATAAAATTATCCTTCTGATTACAACATGCAAGTATTCAAACAATCTTACAAAAAATGCTCCGCAGAGCCTGGATTTGAGTCCATTCATCTGAGTAGATGAGACTGACTGCATACAGTTCTGGAGGAGGGCTGGCTGATTTTAAATTCAAAAGTACAGTACCTGCCTTTTTGTAGCTCCAACTCAGCTGTCAGCAAACAGAACCATTCCCAACCCCAAGTGATGCCTTGTGACAGGAAACACTATCAAACCCCACTCATCGAGCCAGAGACTCTTGTGGTGTTAGCGAAATACCTGCCATCTTTACTGTAGCACACCTCCGACACTCAAGAGTTAATTGGCCAGAAGCTGACCTTGGCACTGAGTTTTAAGGATGTGCATTGACTGAGAGACAACACCAAAAATTAGGTTATGTAGACATTTCTAGGATATTACAGCACTGAAACGGAGACAGATTATACCTTCAGGAGGGCAAAAATAAGACATTTTTTTTCCAAAATATGTGAAATGGTGCTTTTACATTCTATTAGTATTATGTAAATTGACAATAATTCTACAAATTGGCAACTATGTAATGGTTTCAGCCTAACCTCCCGCCTTTTGACTGAGTCCAAGACCTACCATCACTCTTCCTCTTGTAGACGTACTGCTCCATCTGGAAGTCCAGGTTGGTACTGCCCAGGTGAGTGGAAGCAGCAAGGAATTTGAGGACATCCTCCTCCTTCATCTGCAGTACATCAAGACCTCCGGACATTGTGTATGTTTCCCTTTTAAAAGCAACGATGGGTAACCTGAGGGGTGAGAGTCCAAAGTGTTAAATAGACACCAGAATCTCAAATGCAGAGCACTCAGAAATATCTAGCATTAATAACATAATACTTTAGTAGAGAAATTATCTCACACACAGTGGATTCTGGTCTCCAGTTAACCAGGCCATCAGTTCATCAGGGTAGCTGCTTTTTGGGACAACTCTTAAAAGAACAAAAACTAATCAAACACAAGGGATTCCCTTTATTTTGGACACTATGCAGGAGACTGGTGAGTTTCTAACTAGCATCAGTCGCATACACTTGTGTGACCATTAGACACCACACAGTGCTTACAGAGCACTTACAAATTAGTGTCAGATGCCTGTGTTGATTTTTAAAAAGCAGTGATTTTTGTCACTGATGGTTGCTGACAAATAAGCAGTAATTCAGAACTGCTTTGCTCATTGCAGTTACAAGCATTGAGGTTTGAAGATGGCCAGGAATGAAAATTAAATTATTTCACTACTTCAAAGTTCCTAACTTGAAGAACAATCAACTTAAATGTTATAATGAAAATTTGGAGGATGCAATTGTTCAGGCAGTCCAATACCTGCACCGATACGTTCAGTCAATCAAAAGGTCCAGGCAGTGTAAACTGGATGAATTCCTCCATCGACAAATATTACAAACTACTGTTTTAAAGTACTGTAGTAGTATTTATAGCGTTTTAATTTGTTCTGTTTGTTATTTAAATATATAATTTGTCACTAAAATTGTTTTTTAAAGATATGTTTACCCATTTCCTTGAAATTTTGGCTAATTGGGGCAGCTACTGAATTGGACCAAAACATACTGTACCTGACGTGTCCCTTTTAACCAGAGTACACTGTATTTATATGAATATGATATTCAGTTTTCACAAACCAAGCCTTGAAGACTTATTTTCCCTTATATTTACAAAGTTAGTTAAGAATTTGCTGTTAAGACTAGATGCTATATTCCATGTATCTTGCAAGTTGACAACCACCAGCCCAAGCTATGAAATTTCTCCAACTAAGCCATCCAAACTATTGCAGCCAAGACAGACCTACTGCCTCCCAGCCCCGGGTTCAAATCTAATCGTGAGTGTAATCACAAGTTTTCACATTTTCCACAGGCAGGAGCAGACTTTGAAGGCCACAGGACAATTTAGTTTTGACAACACATCCCTCACCCAAAATCAGAGGTGAAGAGCAGCAGGCACAGAACAGCTCCAAACACTGCCAGTGCAGACAATACAGCATATTGTCACGTTAACCCCATTCACTCCACATATATTCCCTTTGTCCTATCTACACCACTGTATCTGAAAACAAGCACACGTTCGCCTTCTCCGTTTTAACAAAGCATTTCAGGCCTGAACCTTGA
>JAUOBT010000608.1:15303947-15315940 GCA_032362145.1 Hypanus berthalutzae
ACCCCACTTGGAGTACTGTGCTCAGTTCTGTTGGCCTCACTATAGGAAGGATGCAGGAACTATAGAAAGAGTGCAGAGGAGATTTAAGAGGATGTTGCCTGGATTGGGGAGCATGCCTTATGAGAATGGGTTGAGTGAACTCAGCCTTTTTTCTTTGGAGCAACAGAGGATGAGACGTGACCTGATAGAGGTGTACAAGATGATGAGAGGCATCGATCGTGTACATAGTCAGAGGCTTTTCCCCAGAGCTGAAATGGCTAACACAAGAGGACACAGTTTTAAGGTGCTTGGCAGTAGGTACAGAGGAGATGTCGGGGTAAGTTTTTCACGCAGAGAGTGGTGAGTGTGTGGAATGGGCTCTTGGTGACAGTGGTAGATGCGGATATGATGGGGTCTTTTAAGACACTCCTAGACAGGTACATGGAGGTCAGAAAAATAAGAAGGCTATGGGTAACCCTAGGTAATTTCTAAGGTAAGGACATGTTTAGCACAGTTTTGTGGGCCGAAGGACCTACGTTGTGCTGTAGGTTTTCTATGGTTCTAAAAGAAGACCCCTTATTCTCTTAAGATCCAACAGCTCAACCTCCTCCTTTGAGTTCCAGCAACATCCTTGCAAATTTCCTCTACCTTTTCTAGTGCAGATTGACCAAAACTGGACATACTTTTGCAGACTCAGCCCCATCAACGTCTGGAAATGATGGCAGGAAGTACAAGTTTGCTTTGTTACATCAGAAATACACATCTAAGGCCAAGACATGGGGAGTCAGGGATGGAAGCAAAATCTGGACCCTGGATCTTATTGGCCGCATCCAACAGGGACCAATGCACAATCATCAGCAAATTCTATTACTGTTGTAAACAATTTAATAACTATATATAATATAATATAATATATATATATTGAATAAAACACCCAAAATAACACTGAACATACATGGGCGAGCTCTCACCACTATACTGTCCTGCCATGGTCAGCCAATGGAGGAGGAAGGGACAGAGAAACAGGAAAAAAAGGTATTTGAAAACCAAGAGTCACTGATATATTTAAAATAAAAAATAAAATATAGAATCTAGGCAGTCCATCCCCTCAGACTGAAGCCATTTACATTAGAAGATTGAGCCAAGAACGATCCAGGGTGTGAGGTCTCAGCTCTGGGTCTCTGCAAGGTTAGGGGGAAGGGGGTGGTTTCAGTAGAATCCCCCCTATCCCCACCCTGGATACCCCACCCTTTCCAGTCAGGATGTCTTCTTGTTGTTTTGTTCACTGCCCTGTGGTTTCAAGATATCGGGGCTGCAAGCGCACAGGTCCAGGGTTATTTTTGCTCCAAGTCCTTTAACCGGCAGTTCTTTGTGGTTGCAGTAAACAGTGGGCGTCCGGGGCTGAAGACACACCCATGGAGTCACCCTGTCCGATACCAGAATCATGTCGGATTCACCGTCTTTCAACAGGAGGACCTGCAGGGAATAAGCCGGGAAAAAAAAGGAATCAGATGATTCTGCTGTGACCTCATAACCCCACATGGGTGCCCCTTCCCACTGATCTTCATCTTACCCTAACATCACTGCCTGTCTCTTATAACAGCACACCCACTCAACCTCCAAACTCACACACATAGCTTCTGTACTCTGACGCCTCTCACTCTGCACCCAGCAAACTGCACACCCACAAACTGCCTCCTAAAGTCATCTGCCAAAATTTACCTGCTTCCTCATTCCTCTCCCAAATTTACTCGGGGCTTTCCCCTTCTTCGCAAGTTATTCATGGCCTGCTCACCTGCTTGTGCTGTGTCCATGGAGAATTGGAGGCCTCTGCTCAGCCTCGCTCCGACTGCTCTGTACTGCTACCTTTTGTAGCCCTGTGATGGAGAGAAAAAAGCCCTGCAATTTAAATCATTCCTTCCTTTGTAACACATGACGCAGGCTGGTGGGAGGCAATTAGTTTGGCATTGTCAAATGTACTGAGTTACAGTGAAAACGGTTTTCAATGTCATCCGTACAGATCATTTCATAACACAGTACATTGAGATAGTACAAGGGGAAAGCAATAATGGAATGCAGAATATGGTGTCAATTTTTAAAAACGCAATTGTTAAAAGGATTGGAAAAAGCTGTACGCTCAGCCAATTCCAGCCTCCCCAGCATCCAGGGCATCTTTAAGCAGCAATGCCTCAAAAGGGCAGCATCCATCATTAAGGAACCCCCTCGCCCGGGACATAGCCTTTTCTCATTGCTATCATCACAGACGTGGTACAAGAGGCTGAAGACACACACTTGAAAGTGATGCACTCATTTTCAAGGACTCTTCATCTCATATCCTCCATATTTATTGCATTTTTATTTATGAATATCATTTCTTTTGTATTTGCACAGTTTGCTGTCTTTACCCACTGGTTGCCTGCTCTGTTTGGTGCAGTCTTTGATTCTATTGTGGTTATTGGATTTGGATTTATTGTGTATGCCCACAAGAAAACGAATCGCAGAATTGTATATGGTGACATTATGAATAGTGCAAGAAAAAAGTTTGTGAACCCTTTGCAATTACCTGGTTTTCTGCATTAATTACTCATAAAATGTGGTCTGATCCTTATCAGTATTCACCAAGGACGTGGCTGATGGTCAGACTTGGGAGTAGTATGCAAATATTCTAGGCTGTATTAATATTAAGGTAGTGTTTGCGTTGGATGTCTTGAAAAACAGTAATGTGGCTAAGTTCCCAGATGAGCTCTACCCCAGTATACTGAGGAAACCAAGGGAGGAGATGGCTGGGATCTTTGTATCCTTTCTAGCCACAGGTGAAATGCAGAAGTCTGTGCTGGTCCAGAAGACTAAGTCACATGGTGAGCTGGTAAACTGGATCCAAAACTAGCTTGATTATAGATGACAGAGGGTAGAGGTAGAGGGCTGGTTTTCTGATTAGAGGCCTTTGACCAGTGGTACCCTGCAATGATCAATGTTTTACAGGGAGAAGTTGAGAATAAATTAGCCATGATCGAACGATGTAGCACTCATTGGGCTGAATGTGGAGACAAAAGCCAGGGAGCATAATGAAAGGAAAATAATCCAGCAGCATGGCTCGAGCTACAGTGTTGTGGCCAATTCGTAGTATCTCAGTTTTATGGATATACAGGTCTGGTACAAGGCACAACACAGATTTACCACAAAGGCTACAAGTAGCTTTGAGGAGATTTGATGGAGGTCTTTATTTGAGAAGTTGAAACAACGAGGGATAATTTCAAAAGGCTGTATGAAACAAATTTCATAAGGCAAGAGGAGATATGAGAGGCTAAAAGTGCTGGAAATCTGAAGCAACACACACACTGGAGGGATGCAGTAGGTCAGACAGAATCAATGAAGGAAAATGGACAAATTATGTTTCAGGTTGACTGTCTATTTCCCTCCATAGATGCTGCCTGACTCTTCTATCCCTCCTTTTGAGATCCTCCTGTGCCTTTGTGTTTAATATGCCAAAGAGTGACTTGAGAGCAATAGAGGTGCAGGGGAATATCTAATGAATAATTACAATCAGGTGAGAACCACTGAGAACCGAGAGAAAACTTTGGATAAACACATTGGAAAGAACTACTTACAGCTCTTTATTAGAGCAAGCCAAAAAATGTTCCCAGAAGCAGGTACATCTCCTGGGTAGGGGCTCTTGACAAAACACCCTCCCCCGACATCCGAAACATGGAGGAATCAATCCCAAGACTCAGAGCATTGCACAAACTAGGAAGCATACTGATGGGGTGGCACAGATAACTTTTTCACACAGGACAGGAAGATGGTCAGTGTTGTGACACTTGTCTTTCACCTCCGTATCCAAGCCATGATGGATCTGCCCTGGGGTGAACTGGTGGGAAAGGTGGGGAAGGATCACAGAGCTTCATCTTCCAGCTGTCTCCCATTGTGGAATAAAGATTACCAGGTTGAAATTACTTACCTTGTGTTTGGGGCATTTCATGGAGAAATTCTCTTCATTCAGAAAGCAATCTGAAAGAGAAAAATATTGTGATGAGATGGTGAATCCCAGGGAAGAGTTCATTCTTTTAAGCTTTACTTAATGATACAGAATGAAATAGGCCCTTCGGCCCAATAAGCTGCCCTGCTGAGCAACCCACCTACTTAACCCTAGCCTAATCTCAGGACAACTTACAAGGTCCAATTAACTTATTAACCAGTATGTCTTTGGAATGTGGGAGGAAACGGGAGCACCTAGAAGAAACCCTTGGGCTCATGGGAAGGAAACAGAAATAGCACAGGAACTGAACAATGAATTCTGATGCCCTGAGCCCGAAGTATGTTGTACTAACCGCTAAACTGCTGTGGTTTCCTAAATTTAAACAAACTAAAGTTAGAAGCTGGGAGGGTACAGCCCAGGAGGATAGAAGCTGAAGGAGTGTCACACTAAATATTTAGAATTGGGAGTGTTTTTGGCCAAATGTTCTACAGCAGGCTTTTATGTTCCATATAAGACAACATACCTTTCAATCGTGTGTTCATCTATTTTTCTTTTTATTTGGACACTCCTACAGGAGCAACTTCCAGACCCCTCAGCAATTTGGTGAAGAATCTTGTTCTAAGTTCTCTCCCAATGTATGATGTTTACAAAAACAAAACTCCCTTTCTGTACATATGCTACCATTTGCCATAATCTTAAAGACCTCTGTTAGTTCATTCCTTATTGTGCCCTTACTCCACAAAAGTCTCATTCTGCTTGCTCATGTGGATCTTTTATTTAAAGCATCTTCACTTTTGTCTCCACATAGGTTTAAATACAAAAACCAGAACTATTCAGAGGACAGTAAATGATCATTAAAGAATTTTTATGTTTAACAGTACTTCTCTACTCTTCAGTCCTCTCTCCAGGAACTAGACTTTCATTCACATTTCTTAAAAAACAATGCCCCATTTTGCCAGCTATAGTGATCTGCATCTCATTCAATTTTATTTCCCTATTCTGTTCATTCCTGAACTTGGTTTGCATCTTTGTTGGTTATTAATATTTTAAAAAACCCATTTTAATTATTTTTCCTGTCATCAGTTTTAATCTAACAGGTTTTAAGTGTTTGTTGGTTCTATTTCCCATTTTAACTATGGCAATCACATCAGTTGTTCATCATTCCTCAGACATGACTGCTTTAACATTTATAGGATATGGGCAGCAACTATGTCCTACCTTCTTTCAATATGCACAAATATAGTAGACCTGAACAAGTCTGGTTAACTTTTATCAATTATTTCTCTACTTCCTAATTTAAATACTTAAATATCCTTTGGGTGTTGTTCCAACACCACATCCATTGTGTTGTCTACCCTGGATAAAACTCCTTACTCTTTCATATGTGGTACCAACAACACATCTGTCTATCCTGCCTATTACCAGTAACTTATTAATATTACTACCATTTCAAGGTCATTCTTGTAAGCTATCGTTATTTTTTATTTGACCTGTAGCATTTATAGAGAACTTTGTATCCTCCAATAATTTAATTCTATACTTTGTCTGCCTAGTTTGATTTTTCTTCCTACTTTAATCCTTTATTCATTAACGCTGTTATAGGTAGGAGAATCTTATTACTCTTTTCCCGGATTCTCTTCATCATTGTTTTAAATGTTTCCAAATATTATTCTATCCATTTTTAGCATCATTATCCAGGTACTTGCATACACCTACAATAGTTTTTTATGCTATAATTCTTTTACAATTTCCTTTTTTCTTTAAACTATGTTTTCCTAATTTTATATTCTAATTTTATAATGCCACTGCCTTCAGATTCATAACATTATCACCAGAATCTCTTCTCACCAGTTTAACAAAGAGACACTCAATTTACCTTTGCCACTAGATTTCTGACCCCACTGGACCAGCTGTAGTACAGGAGGATGAGAAACATGCAAGTTATGGATATCAGATTAAGTACAATAGCTCTAAGCTAATTTGATAAAGATGGGCTGAATGGTACTTTATTATGGCAATCTGTACATTGGCAATGTAACAGGAGCCGATAGTCATGAATAGATGTACCATATGACAAGACCTGTACTGAGCTGTATAGGAGCAGTGTGGGACTCATTTAATTTAGATCGGTTCCACAGTCTCACAGCCTTTTAGCAGCGTCTCGGGCTGTTCTAGATGCACTGTGAGCATGCCTTTCCTAGCAGGCAGACCAACTTCTCAACCTGTGATCAAGACCATCACCCACCCGGTCCTCACCATAATTACCTGCTTCCAGAGCACAGATGTAGTGATAGTTGAGTGGGCATCCCTTGCAGTAGCAGCCCAGGGTAGCGCCAGGCTCCTGGCAGTGTGAGCATTTCTGGGGGAAGATAAGAGGACACAGAAGTGAGGGAGAGCTCAAGTATCAGAGCAGTGGATTAAAAGTGTGATTGCAGCACGCTAGCAAGCAGTGGCCCTTTAGAAACCTTTCTTCCACCAGCACTTGCACCACTGGCACTTTATATGTTTATATCACGACACTTGGTAAATTTCAGTGGCACCACTTCTTACCGGGGAAGGGTACTTTCAATATACAAAGAGAAGAGGTGGTACCCTCTTAGGTACAAGTTTAATGCTTCATTCCCAGCAGTGGGTAAGCTGGAGGGAAACAAGATAGCACAAAGGTCAAAGAGGCTAGATTAGGGAAAAGGGAACGAGGAGGAAAGAGGCAGGCAGACTGGGAGACCAGGTGGACCAACTGACAGGAGACGCAAGTGAGCAGAATCTTACAAAAAAACAAACTAATGCAGAGAGAAAGGAATGGTATGTAGAGTGTGAAAACTGGGACAGTTTTTCTTTATTCATGCAAAATTGGATTTTGCAGGCTGAGCCAAAATTTAATTGCTGGAAAAGGTGGTGTGAGCTGCCTTGAACAGCTGTAGTCCTTGAGGTGTGGATGTACCTGCAATGCTGTTCAGGAGAACTGCAAGAATTTGACAGTGAACAAATGGCAATACATTTCCAAGACAGGAGGGGAACTTCCAGATGAATGCTAGTTTTACAGGACAATGCAACGGTATTAACATAAACTTAAGAGATCAAAAGAATTTATAACAGTTGTCTAAGTACTAATTTCCCCTATGATTTGCAGAGGTTTCTGATCGTCATCACATTTAATAACCTGACTACTGATAGATGAATTCACTCTTATTCCTCACCACTGCAAGGAACGATGTCAAAAGAAAGCAACTTCCATTATCAAGGCCTCCTGCTGTCCAGGCCGTGCTTTTTTCTCACTGCTGCCATTGGGAAGGTGGCCTTAGGTCATACTCTACATGGTTCAGAAACAGTTATAACCATCATGCTCCTGAACTGGCATTGATAAGGTCACCTACCTCAAACTTGAATTGATTCCTCAACCACTTTTGAGGACTCTACAATTCAAGTTCTCTGTTATTTATTTATATTTTTTATTTGCCCAACTTGTCTTCTTTTGCACATTGATTGTTTGTCAGTATTTGGGTAGTATAGTTTTTCATTAATTCTGTTGTACTTCTTCATTTTCCTGTAAGTGCCTGTAAGAAAATGAATTGCAAGGTAATTCCTGGTGACATCTGCTCTGTGGCCACCTTAATGAGGCACACCTATACACCTGCTTGTTAATGCAAATATCTAATCAGCAAATCATGTTGCTGCAAATCAATGCATAAAAGCCATGCAGACAAGATTCAGTTGTTGTTCAGACCAAACATCAGAATGGGGAAGAAATGTGATCTAAGTGATGTTGATCGTGGGAATGATTGTTGCGTGCCAGACAGGGTGGTTTGGATATTTCAGAAACTGCTGATCTGGTTCAAGCTGAAAGGAAGATGACAGTAACTCATATAAGCATGTTTAACAACAGTGGTGTGCAGAAGAGCACCTCTGAATGCACAACATGTTGAACCTTGTAGCAGATGGGATACAGCAGCAGGAAACCATGATCATACACTCACTGGCAGTTTTATTAGTTGTAAGAGGTACCTAATAATGCAGCCACTGAGTGTATATGTACTTTGATAATAGATCTATTTTGTCTTTAACTTCTGTGAATATTCTTCTGTGAGTTCCGTATGTAACCTCAATCCAGCAAGTTCTGCTTCTCCCTGCTTTAAGATGGATAAACATATTACCTTAAAGGATACAAGTACAATAATGTACACCTGTGCTGAAGGCTTTGCCAGTTTCTTAAGAAGTTGTGAAAGCTGCAGACAAAAGTCTCTGTATACATGCGACATAGGGAGACTGGAAACCTTCAGCAGATCGCATCTGCATCCGTTGCTGCATAATGAACACTTTTTGTGCAAACGGAACTCCTGGAGAAATGTACATTTATGAATGAAAGGAATAAGTTCCAACTCCAACAGCCATGAAATTAACTATTACCAAAATTATTAATCCATGTATGTTCAGACTACAGACATAATCTGAATGACTAAAGTTAAAAAATATCATTCTTTTTATTAATAACTGATTCCTATGATGCATTAACAAAATCACTTGCCTGCGTCTAAAGAAACAAGCTTGAAATTACAATTTGTTGACATCAGATGCATTTTAATTATTGGTCTCATGTCACTTGTGTATATTTGTAAATGCTTCCAGGAATTGGCAGACTTACAGACTACCCCTTGTACTACTGAAACGTGCTTAGGATTACAAAGTCTTCTACTTACAAAGCTCTCCAGTATGAGATATTTCCTTTGAAAAGCTTCTCTTAATGGCATTAGCAGTCTGCTTAGAGGAGGATTGCTTGCAAGAAGAACAGTAGATTTTGCATTGAATTTCTATATTTTCTGCAAAATAATATTCCACATTTTGTGACAAAGCCTCAAAATAGACTAAATTCTACCCTAACATACAACACAGCAAAATTTAATGACATTCTACAAACCTTTGTTTGCACATTTTTCAATTTTATATCAGAAATTATCTAATAAGTTAAATAACATTTTATGAAGATCACAGTGTTACAGTATTCATTTCATTTCCTGTACTTCCATTTTAATGACATACTCTTGAAGAGGTTAATTAAAACATGAACTCATTGAAAACAAATCCTGGCATCAAACATCGCCTGATCAGAAATGAATGAGAGGATTTAATAGGTAAGCACATTTAACCACCAGCAGTTACATGCACTTCTAAAGTGTTGACTTCCACATATGGTGCAAGCAAGGCCAGAATTCTATCACGATATCTCAAAATTGAAAACTAAAATTAATTAGGATATCATGAGAAATATCGAATTGACTACATCCTCCAGCAAAATGAATTGCCATTCAGCAAGAACAGAATTAAAGTCAGATTCAGAATCAGACTTAATATCACTGGCACATGAAATGTGTTGTTTTGTAGCAGCATTGTATTTCAATGCATAATATCTTTTAAACTATAAATTACAGTAAGTATATATACAAATTATATTTCATAAGAAGTGCAAAAGGAGAGCAAAATAAACGTACAATAGTGATTTAGTGTACATAGTTCATTGTCCATTCAGAAATCAGATAGCGGAGAAGAAGGAAGTGTTCCTCTAACATTGAGTGTGTCTCGTCATGCTCCTGAACCTCCTCCATGATGGTAGCAATGAGAAGAGTACCTATCCTGGGTGATGGGGGCCCTTAATGATGGATACCCCCTTTTTGAGGCATCCTAATTTGAAGGTTTCCACATTATTGGGGAGGTTAACACCCATAATGGAGCTGGCTGAGTTGATAATTTTTCCAATCCTGTGCAGTGGCCACTCCACACTAAATGGTGGTGCAACCGGTTGGAATACTCTAGATGAAATGCCTGAAAAAAATTGCTAGAGTCTTTGCTGACATACCAAGTCAATTTAAAGCGGAATGAAATATGGCCACTGATGTGTCTTCTTTGTAATTGCATCAATATGTTGTGCCCAGGATAGGTTTTCAGAGATGTTGACAGTCAGGAAACTGCTCACTCTCTCCTCTGCTGATCCTTTAATGAGGACTTGTGTGTGTTCCCTCAACTTCCTCTTCCTGAAGCCTGCAATCAATTCCTTGTGCTTACTGATGCTGTGTGCAAGATTGTTGTTGCGACACCACTCAACCAGCTGATATATCTCACTCCTGTATGTCTCATCATCACCATCTGAAGTTCTGCCAACAGTAACATTGGCAAGTTTATTGATAGCATTTGAGCTTTGCCTAGCCACATTGTTGTGGCTGTAGGGAGAATAAAGCAGTGGGCTAAGCACACAACTTAGTTGTACCAGTGTTGATTGTCAGCAAGGAGAAGATGTTAGTTTTGCTCCACACTAACTGTGATCTCTTGATAAAGAAGTTAAGGGTCTCGTTGCAGAGGGACATACAGAATCCCAGGTTTTGGAGATTGTGCATTAGAACTAAGGTTATGATTGTGTTGAACACTGAGCTGTAATCAATAAACAGCACCCTGGCATAGGTATTACTGTTGTCTGGGTCGAGTGGAGAGCCAATGAGATTGCATCCTTTGTAGACCTATTGTGGTAGTAGGCAAATTGCAGTGGGTCCATGTCCTTGCTTAGGCAGGAGTTGATTTTATTTTATTTATTGAGATACAGTGTGGAGTAGACCACTACAGTCTTTCAAGCCGTGCCGCCCAACAGTCCCCCAACTTAACCCCAACCTAATCATGGGGCAATTTACAATGACCAAATAACCTACTCACCAGTACATCTTTGGACCGTTAGGAAGAAACCAGAACACTGGGTGGAAACCTATGCCATCATGGAGAGAACATACTAATTCCTTACAGGCAGTAGCAGGAATTCTGGCCGTGACCAACCTCTCAATACACTTCATCACAACAGATGTGAGTGCAACTAGAGGATAGTTGTTGAGACAGCTCATCTGCTCCACTGGAGCACTAGTATGATTTTTGCCCTTTTCAAACAGGTGAGAAACTCTGACTAAAGTGAGAAATTCAAGATGTCCTTGAATACTGCCACAAGTTGGTTAGCACTGATTTTCAGTGCCCTACTAAGTACATCATCAGGGTCTGATACCCTGTGAGGGTTAACACTCTTGAAAATTTTTGAATGTCGGCCTTTGAGTCAAAGATCTCAGTCACTGGGTGCTGCTGGGATTCACAGAAGTATTGTTTTATTCTTTCTTTCAAAGCATGAATATAATTCTCTGAGCTCATCTGGGGCTGAAGCACCACTGCCATTCATGTTTTCACTTTGTATGTAATAATGGTCTGCAATCCCTGCTTGAACAAGTGCACATACAATTCCATCTCTACCTTAAATAGGAACTGTTCTTATTTTCAATCTTAAAATAGTCTTCACTAGGTCGTATCTGGACTTCTTGTACTGTTCTGGATCACTGGTCTTGAATGCCACAGATCTAGCCCTCAGCAGACAATGGATTTACTAATAAACCATGGCTTTTGGCTTGATCTCAAAAGCATACACACATCCACACAGGTCTTCCTGAAGTAGGTGACAACTGAGGCATATTCATTCAGACTTGATGATGAATCCTTGAATAAAGTCCAGTCCGCTGACTGAAAGCAATGCTATAAGCACTCATCCACCTCCCTTGACCATACCTTCTTGGTCCTCATTACTGCCGCTGAGTTCTTAAGTTTTTGCTTATATATCAGGAGTAGAATTACAACCAAATTATCAGACTTTCCAAAGTGTTGGTGTGGGATGCCAAGGTAAGCTTTTTTGATGGTGGTACAGCAGTTGTCAAGTATGTGGGCTCCTGTGGTCCAATGTTAGTGGTAGTTTATCAGAGGCTTCTTCAAGTGGGCTGGTTGAAATCCCCTGGAAAGATCAGGAAGGCATCAGGGTGAGTTGTTTCATGACTGTTAATCATGCTGTTCAGCTCCATCAGTGGCTCTATGATTTTGAATTGAATTGACTTTATTTCTTACATCCTTCATATACGAGGAGTAAAAATTTTATATGTGGCGCCTCTGTCTAAATGTGCAATGTGCAATTTATAGTCATTTATAATAAATAGTATGTACAACAGGGCAGTCAATATAACATACAGATACAGTT
>JAUOBT010000608.1:18028739-18040544 GCA_032362145.1 Hypanus berthalutzae
ACCCACGATGGAGCTGACTAGATTTATAACCTTCTGCAGCTTCTTCCAGTCCTGTGCAGTAGCCCCTCCATACCAGACAGTGATTCAGCCTGTCAGAATGCTCTCCATGGTACAACTATAGAAGTTTTTGTGTGCATTTGTTGACATGTCAAATCTCTTCAAACTCCTAATAAAGTATAGCCACTCTCTTGCCTTCTTTATGACTACATCAATATGTTGGGACCAGGTTAGATCCTCAGAGATCTTGACACCGAGGAACTTGAAGCTGCTCACTCTCTCCACTTCTGATCCCTCAGTGAGGATTGGTGTGTGTTCCTTTGTCTTCCCCTTCCTGAAGTCCACAATCAGGCTCTTGAACTAGTGACGATAACTTCATTCACCCATACTCTGAACTGATTCCACAGCTTACAAACTCACTTTCAAGCATACGTTACAACCCACATTTTCAGTATTTTGTTTTTTATTGGTTGTTTACTGACCTTTGCTAATGCAGTTTTCCATAAAGTCCATTGTATTTCATTTTTCCTGTAAATGCCTGCAAGAAAACTAATCCCAATATTGTAATGGTAGCATGTTGTGACGTTCTGGGTGGAGCGTGGTCGACAGCTTGCTCCTGCATTTCTAATTACTAGTACTGTTTATTGTTCTTGTGTTAAAATGCTTTTATGGGATTACGTTGGGAAGTTCCAGTTCATTTATTGTTACATTTTAGCTTGGGTTATTTGCCTGTGTATTTGAGGGTCACCCTGACTGTAACTGGGGGGTGTGTGATGGTCACCTCCCCCGTCTGTGTGACGCTGGATGGCGTTCATTCTGACTTGGTCATGGCGTCCGGTCTGTTTTTGTGTCTATCACAATGAAACTTTGCACACGGATTTCGCGGACAAGGTGTGGAGGAGGATGAAAGGGCGAGTGTCACGGTTCATACACAGCAGCTGCGTAACAGAGGACTCTGCGATCTACGGGCTGTTTGCGGGCACGCACACGGAGACCGGAATTCGGTGCTGCCGGCAGATCATCAAGTCGGTGAAAGACGCTCTTTGGTCAGCCCGAAACTTGATGGTCTACCAGCGCATGGAGATGACCGTGGGAGAATGCTGCCGACTGGCACATTCTCGGCTGCAGGAGTACGTGCTGGGAGACGCACTCAAACCTCACCGCAAGAGCCCGGTGGGGAAGGACCACGATTTTGAGTTTTTGTCCCGTGGGAAGGGTCGGGTGGCAGGGAGTATACTCCACAACAATGGTGTGTAAAGATGAAACAACGGAGCGCCACGTGAGTAGCTGAAAGTGTGGGAATGTATATCTTCGCTGGACGAGTCAGGGAGAGCAGAAGCGTTCTTAGAACCCCAGTGGTCCAGCATCGCCCCACACGCAGCGAGCCCGGGCTTCTGTCATCGAGGCGGAAGAGGAAACTGACGAGGACAGGTACCTGTCTGACGAGGACCTGCCGACCAACGCCGCCAGCCAGGAAGCAACCTCTGAGACCGGTCCGGTGCACGGCTACTAGGTTGGCTTTTTCTGAGCCAAATTCTAGAAAATTGGTTTTTTCCCCAATTTGGTTGGCTTCAGAAAATTCATTTGGCTTTTTGGCGCTTTCCTGGCTTTTTTATATGCTAAAATTATCTGCACGAAAACTACATGCCATCCTTTTTCTAAGTTAAGGCAATGGAGCTGCAAATTGCTGTAAGCGTAACCTGCCATTGTGCAATGTGTACAGTTGACCACCTTAGTGAAATAATGATAGCGCATGGGCATGGGAGTACAGTGGAGCACATAAAGTTACATAAAACTAAATGTGCATGCTTAATCAAAAACACCACTTCGCCTGCACTGAAAACTGATCTCATTGATGACTTTCAGAACAAGAAATATGCCATCATTATAGATGGATCTACTGACATTTCAACACAAAAACACTTTTGTGTTTTAGTTCGATTTTTAAGTGATAGGACAAAGGAAATTGTAACTGGATTTCTAGGTTTAATTCCGGTGCAAGAGGCTACAGGAGAAAACATATTCAATTTGATTGACGAGGGAATCAAAAGATGTGGCCAGAGTCTTGCAAATTGCATTTGGTTTGCATCAAACATGGTTGGGCGCAACAACTCTGTGTGGCCTAGACTAAAAGATGTGTCTCCTTTCTGTGTGCAAGTCAAGTGTATCTGTCATTCGCTGGCACTGCATTCAATATGTAGTATGCAAGCTACCATCAAATATTGGATTTTTGCTGTCAGAAATACCCAACTGGTTTCACCATAGTGAATTAAGATGAGAAGCATACAAAGAATTGTTCAGAGTGATGAACAAAGCTACAGAATTTGAGCTAACCCGAACTGCCCCCTCCCCTTTGAAAACCCTTCATCGACTCAGTGGCTTGTGCGTGGAAAGGTTATGTTTAATATTTTGATGAACTGGGAGGAGCTAAAGGCTTCTGCCGAACTAGCCCAATCAAAGTTTGATACAAAATTCAAAGCAAGACTTGTAAAGGAAATGTTGCAAAAGTTCTTTGAGTTTGCAACACCTGTTGTGCAGGAATTTGAAAGACTAAACAGCCTTTTTCAGCAAACCAAAGCTGATCCTCATGAATTGTAGCAACTAATATTCTTACACCAGTAGAGTCTTCAGAACAGACTGTATGATGCCAAAAGACAGAAAAAAAATTCATGAAGTTGATTTTGGTATCAAATTCTTAACAGCATGTAATAAGTTCCTACAGCAGAACAACAGTGCTGAGGTCCATCTAGAAATAAAAAATGTCAACCAAAGATGTATGTCTATGCTAGAAGAAGCTGTCAGTCAAGTTACATGGAGACTTCCATTGGTGAGAAATACATTTGAAAGTTTATCAAAATTGAGCCCTGTGATAATTTTAAATCAAGATTCAAGGCCCATGTTTTCCAAGTTACCCTTTATACACGTTGCAGGAAACATCATCAGCATTTTTGAAGAACAATACAGAAAAATGCCTTTTGTAGACTGGAAAGAAGAAGTCCCATTTAAGAACGATGGACGCCCAACAGACCTGAACAGTTTTGGATTAGTGTACTTCACCATCAGGCATTTAAAGAGGTCGCTACCTTTGCCCTTACTTGCCTAATAACCTGTCAGTAATGCTGTAGTTGAGAGAATATTTTCTCTTGTATCCTCTGTTGAAACGAAGGCAAGAAACAGAATGCAGCTGAATCTATTGTGAGAATCAGGGCAGAATTATTGCTTTCAAGCAAATGTTGCAAAGACTTCACTGCATCTCCAGAAATGCTAAAAAAAAACCCTTCACATCGGACAGGGTTTATGCTGCATGTTCCGCTCATTCCAGTGAAGAGGATAGTAATGACCTGGATGGATCTGGAGCTTTTCATGTGCTTTGAGTATGAAAAATATATTGAAATGTGTTTGGGTTTTTTCTAGTATTGTTTGGCTTTAAATTACAATTTCAATCTGGCAACCCTCCCAGGTGATCTCGGCTCATGAACCCGCCATTGCTTGAGGCGTTTCCCCGAATGCCCCCCCTCCGTTCACCCGCTGAGGGTTCGACGGCAATTTTGCTCCCTCCCCTCTGTTTTAGAGAGGTGTCTCTCTTCTCCCTCTGCTTCCCGGTAACAACGAGCACAGAGAGCAGTGCGGCACCCCGACAAATCCCTCCTTTAACCAACACCCGCCATTTCGGCGCCGCCACCCGCGAGGAAAACCGTTGATAAAAGCCCGGATGTTCAGCGCGTGCTCTTTCACTTCCCGCCCTTTTGCGCCGAATCCGGTAAAGACGCTCCGGTTTGGGGCAACACGAAGATGAGTTTTGAGTGTGTGGCCAGGGGCTCGGGAGCGGGCGCTTTGCAATGAGACAAGTGTTCATTACAGCCTTCCCTGTGAAGCGGAAAGTACTTGAAGGGAAAGGAGGCGGCTCCATCCAAATTGCGCCGCCGCTCATCCAAACGCTCAAGCTGACGACCCGCGGCGCTGTGGCCGGGTGATGTTTGCCGGAGGGAAACTGAGCTGAAGGTGAACCACGGGCCTGGCAATTGTGGACACGGCGGACAAAGGGGCCAGACCAGGTAGGGTCAGTGTTCCACGTTGTTGGGGTTGAAGGAGAGGAGGAATGGAGGTTCCAGTCAAGCAATGGTTAAAGTTGAAGATGTAAACGTAGTGGTGCCTTTCTATAAAGCCATAATTACAAAGTCTATTCGATCACGAACTGGGGAGAAGGGGAAAAAGGACGCAATTTATATAAAATTTAGAGGATGGTGGGAATTCAACTGAGAGTCGGTTTAAAAGGAAGGAAGACGTTATGCTCACACCTTTGCGTGTTGGACAATAATTCCTTGTTCAGAATTAATATGCACGATTCGGCATTTGTAGGGAGTGCAGTTGTCAAGAGCCGGGGCAGCTTGTGTCGTTTGAATTCAGTTCCTCTGAGCGGCAGAGGAAATGTCTAACTGCTCAATAAAGATCCTTGGGACAGAAAGATGTAAAATTGGTGAAGATTAGACATCAGATATTATTTGAGGGGTGAAGGGAATTTCGTGGGTGTTATCCTCGCCCCTTTGCTTCACTCCGCAATTCCGTAGGTGGCGGGAATGCGCCTCGTGTTCTGTCGGTCGCCATTAAACTTTGCAAGAAGGACTGTAACACGTTTGAGTGAGAGGCCTTGGAAACTGATTATCTGGCGCCGCCATCGGAAGAAAATCTTTGGAGATTTATTTTGCGGCTGGAGATGGGTTGCGTTGCTGTGTGGACATCGGAGACCGTGGAGAAGGGCGGGTTCTGTCCTCGCCGAATGCTGAATGTGTTACTGAGGAGGGGATTCGGGGCTGGGGTGGGCGGTGGAGGCGCAAATAATCTTCACAACGCTCCCTTCGCAAGATGCATCTCAGTCCAAGTTTCTGGCTGAGGGAGAGTGAGCATCTGCTGCCCGGCGGAGGGGAGAGACGAGGCCAGGTAGGCAGAGTTTCCCTGGCGGTGTGGCTCAGCGCTCATTTTTCTAGCTGATCGGTGAAGTCTCCCCTGCCGTGTGGGTGGGTGGGGGGGTCACACCCCTGCAAAGATTCTTCCAGACACCGACTCCAGTCTGGAAATATCAATCCAAGGACAGGAGAGGGCAAGAATTGCGCGGTCTGTTTGCAGTTCCTGTGTCCTGCCGGGGTGCGTTCTCCCTGCAAGGTTCCCCAAATTCGGTTGCTGTGAGGTCTTAGGAAGGAGAAAGGGATTTCCGATTTATAGATTTTTGTAAAAAGTAACAATGAATTTGTGCTTTCACAGCTAGACAGTCAGTTGCGATTATAATTGAGCGGTTTGCTGGATTTTAAATATTTAAGCCATAATCTTGGTTTCCACAGATTGTCACCTTAATTTGTTTCGTTCAGTCTGCGCTTTTCTCTGACTTTTCAAACACAGCAACTCAGTGGCTTTGCTCACCGCCTGGCTGGTTGTTATTCTGTGTTGGCCGCAGAAGCGAGGATGTCACAGAAATCTGAGCCTGCTGAGAAGTTGTAGGACGGCATGGGGAGGGGAGCAGCTTCCCATCTCTGGGAACTGGGGTCGGTTGTGCAGCAGAACAGGAGCGCTGGGCACTTCTGTTGGGATGATATTTGTGGGCAAATTGAGTGATTAGCCACTTGACATCACTGTAAGTGAGTCCAGGGCTGGGTGCGGTTAAATGTAGCATTGAGTGAGTGGCTTTTGGTTTCCTTTGTCAATATGAAACTGACCCCACTCCTCACCTCCCTGCCCCCATCTAAACTAAAACTCCTACCCAAGGGTTAGGATCGGGGGTGTGGGACCTGTTGTTTCTTTCTGTGTTGAGATTATTGTATCTCTGTGGGATTGAGATGATTTTCTGTGGACGGTGCGTTTAGTTTCTCTGTAAAGTCTCCCTCGCCTTGTCGGAGGGCCACACCTCTGTAAAAGATTCCTTTACAGACTGACTCGATTCCAGAAGCTCATCATAGGAAAGGAGAGGGGCAAGAATTGCGTGGTCTTGCTTTCAGTTTTTGTGTCCTGCTGAGGTGGTATCTCTTAGCTTGTATTTAAGATGAAGGCAGGAAATTAGCAAATTCCCAAAATTAGATACAAGTGGAATCTTGGGAAAGAGGAAAGACTTTCCCAATCTGCATATTGGTAAAAGAGAGCAGTGGGTGTGTTTGGCCACTTCTCCAGCTGAATGCGGAGATACAGCCCTTCACAGCTCTATTCGTTCTCTGTGTGTATGTTATTCTGTGGCTGTGCTCGCCTCAGAGACGCTGGTTGGCCTGGATTTGAAGATTTGCGCTGTGACTGCACAGGTTCTCGCACTTTTTTTAAACAGTTCACTTTGTGCAGGTGTCTTCACTTGTTTTTAGCATCGGCCTGTTGCTCCTCTGCTCACTGCTGAACTGACCCTGGTAATGGAGTGGGTGCAGAACTATGGGGGTATGGCAGAGTGATCTGTGGCACGGATGATGGTGCAGGGCGCAAGCGGGGAGGGACCGGTTTCAGATCCCAGTTTTGTGCAGCACAGGAGCTTCCTCACTCAGGACTTAGTGCTTGTAATCCTAATGCCTTGTAAGTCTGAATTTGCCCACCATGTATTGAATCGTTTCTGTGAAATAATTAACCTCAGGAACCAGTGGACCTTCTGGTGTCTTGTCTGTGGCTGGTGAAATTATCCTTGGCCAAGATGGAGACCTGACCGACTCTCGGCTCCTTTCCCTTTCTTTTGTAACAAGGAGCAGAGAGGAGATGTGTGCACAATCGGCCTTTCGGCCCACAGTGTTTGCGCCGCTCTTGATTTAACTTGTACATTCACGTTTGAAGCGAGGGCCCCAGATCTCCCTCATGCCTGCGGCCTGGCGCAGGTGTCAGAGAGCAGGCACTGACTTTGGTTGAGCCCAGATGGTGCATGTGTGACGATTGGGCCCAAGGCTCTTAATGGCTTGAAGGCCTGGGGCTGCGGTTGGGGACGGCTGTGAGGGAACAGTGCATGCAGCGTGGGGCTTGGAAGGGAATGAGGTAGTTGAGCTTTTGGTAGTCTGGTTGAGGCTCCTCTGCACTGCAGAGCTATTGGTTCTGTTGCAAAGTTTAGCACAGCTCCATTAACAATTAAGTCTCTTTTAAAGGGAAGAAGAGAATCTCATCTACGGTAGCAACAATGGGTGTGCTCTCCAGCTGAAAGCTGAGGTGCAGCCATTCACACGTCTGTCATTTTTTGATGTGCAGTTACAATTGTTCAGGTGCTGAGCCTCTCTCTGAGTCTGAGTTTTAGATTTTGTCTCCACAGCTTATTGGACAGTTCCCTCCTCACTTTTTAGCAATTCAGTTTGTCCCCTTGTCTTTGATACATACCAAATGATTGACCAGTGGCAGAGTAATGCACTCAAAATGCTGGAGGAACTCAGCAGGTCAGGCAGCATCTGTGTCATGAGAAAGGTCCTGGTCTGAAATGTTGATTTATTTCCAGTGCTGCCTGACCTGCTGAGTTCCTCCAGCATTTTGTGTACCTATCTATGGAGAGCAATAAAGATTTGATGTTTTGGGCTGAGACCCTTCATCTTGATCCTGTGTTCACTGTTGAGCTAACTCTTGTTGGGCAGCAGATGCAGAGATAGAAGGGCATCACAGAAACCAGTGCTGTGGACTGCCTGTGAAGGACACAGTCGGGGGGAGAGAGGGCTTGTTTAAGATTACTGGGTACCAGGGTTGGTTCTGCAGCATGGGAGCAGGGGCTTTTGTGATTTGGTGCTGGCACCCAATTGCTTTGCAGTTCCATATTTGCCCACCATGCAGGGAATACTCCCTTTTAGCCCTGCTCAGGGAGCAACGTACAGATGGTAGATTTAATTCAGTGTTGCTCCATCACCTCTCTAGCAGATAAAATTGTTTTCTAAATTAGAGAGCTGCCTCTCTTCTGCCTGTCCTTTTCAGTGACAACAAGCACAGGGAGCAGTGCTCCACATGAGCAAGTGTTTACTCAAGCCTATGCCCACACTTTTAGGATCTGCAAGTCTGTGTAAAAGGCTCTCTGACTTGCCAAGAAAACAGCAATTTATAAAAGCCTTGATTTGCCAGATTTTCAGCATGTGCTTTTTATTTCACTTTTCGTCATTTTGGCTTGCAATCTGTTAAAGATGGTTTGGTTTTGGTAGATGAAGATTTGGGTTACCCGCAATAGGCAACACAAAGATTAGTTTTGAACTTTAGTGCTTGTGCATGTGTTGTGAGGGGTTTGGGAGTGGGTGCTGTGGAATAAGCCTGGTGTTAATCACAGCCTTTCTTGTTGAAATGTTTGAAAGGACAGGGTGCAGCTCCATCAAATTGCGCCGTTGGTCAGAGAAATCATCGAAGTCCCAATTCGTGTCGCTCTGGAAGCAGGCAGGTCTCGTCACGGTGACGTGTGTGGGCAATCCGAAGGGAAACTGAGTGGCACCTGAACCGTGAAGATCTGGAAGTCTGGACATGGTGCGAATGTACGACGCTGGCCAGGTACGGATAAATGTAAAACATTGTTGGCGTGGAAGGAAACGAGGTGACAGACATTCTAGCCAAGTAATCACTTAAAATTGTAGATATGTCTGTATTGGTGCCTTTGTATAATGGGGAGGTGAAAGTCATAATCAAAAAGTCTGCTCCATAACTCTGGCAATGAAGTTTGGAGAAGGAAAAAACAGGAGGGCAATTATATAAAATTCACAGGGTGGTGGGAACTCAACTGGGATATGGAATAAAAGAAGGGAAGAGTTGTGAATTTGACCACGAAGCTTTTTGATATTATGAACTTTCTGGGGGCAGGGAGGAATTTAGTGGGTGTATTTCCTCATCTCTGCTGCACACTCCAATTAAGCTGGTGGCAGTAATGCACCTTGTGTTGGTCTGTAAACAGCTGTTAAACTTTACAAGAAGTGTGACTTCTTTGAGTGGGTGGAATTGGCAAATGATTATCTGGTGGTGCTGTCTGCAGAAAATCTTTAGAAAATTACTTTGGGGCCGGAGATGTGGGGAATGTTCTGCACTGCTGATGTGTATTGGGACATCTGAGACAGTGGAGAAGGGGTGTGTTTGTGTCATTACCAATGCCTGAATGTATTACAGGTTACTTTGATGAAATTGGGGAGCATCACAGTTTAATCTGTGCTGTGGACTCTGAAGCGACAGCTTCAGGTCCCAGGGCACTGGTCCCTGTATTGCAGTTTTGGACCCTTGAGATTAGGCATTTAAACATAGAAAACCTACAGCATAATACAGACCCTTTGGCCCACAAAGTTGTGCCGTACATGTCCCTACCTGAGAAATTACTAGACTTACCTATACTAAGCTCCTTGTATCTATCCAAAAGTCTCTTGAAAGACCCTATTGTATCTGCCTCCACCACCATTGCTGGCAGCCTATTCCATGCACTCAGCACTCTTGAGTAAAAAAAATTTACCCCTGACATCTCCTCTGTACCTACTACCCCGGCACCTTAAAACTCTGTCCTCTTGTGGCAACTATTTCAGCCCTGGGAAAAAGTCTCTGACTATCCACATGATCAATGCCTCTCATCGTCTTATACACCTCTGTCAGGTCACCTTTCATTCTCCTTTTCTCCAAGGAGAAAAGGCTGAGTTCACTCAACCTATTCTCATAAGGCATGCTCCCCAATCCAAGCAACATCCTTGTAAATCTTGTAAATCTCCTCTGCACATCTACATTAAACATTGCTGTAGAAAAGCAGCATCCATCATCAAAGATCCTCACCACCCAGTTCATGCTCTTTTCTTACTGCTGCCATCAGATAGAAGTAACAAGTGCTTCAGGACTCACAGCAATAGGTTCAAGAACAGTTACTACATACAAACATAGAAAACCTACAGCACAATACAGGCCCTTCAGCCCACAAAGCTGTGCCGAACATGTATTTACTTAGAAATTCCCTGAGGTCACCCGTAGCCCTCTATTTTTCTAACTACGTCTCAACCGTCAGGCTCTTGAACTGAAGGAGATAACTACATTGGTTCTCACAACCAATGGTCTAACATTGAAGACTCTTCATCTTGTCGTTTCATTCTTGTTATTTATTGCTCTTTTTTAATACTTGCATTTACAGATTGTTGTTCATTGATTCTGTTTACAGTTACTTTTCTATAGACTTGCAAGTTTGCCCATAGGATAAAGAATCTCAGGGTTGTATGTGGTGATGTGTATGCACTCTGATAACAACATTTACTTTGAACTTTTGAGCTTTCAACAGTCCACAATCTCTCTACAAATTTGCTCCTCTAAATCCTGCTGACTATTGGGTGGTCTACAATATAATCTCATTAATGTGGCTATCTCATTATTATTCCTCAGTTCTACTCATAAAGTCTCACTAAACGAGTTCTCCAGTCTATCCAGACTAAGCACCGCTGTGATATTTTCTCTGATTAGTAATGCCACCCTCCCCCTTCAGTTCCTTCCCTCCATCACATGTAAAACAATGAAACCCCAGAACACTGAGCTGCCAGTCCTGCCCCTCCTACAACCAAGTCTCACTAATGGCAATAATGTCTTAAATTCATTGTGCTAATCTATGCTCAGAATACATCTACCTTCCCTACAATACACCTTGCAATGAAATGTGCGCATCTTCCAACAACCTTTGCCTCTCCTTGCTAAAGCCTCCAAGAGTCAAAGCCGAATCTCACAACTCAAACATTGGCACACTCCTACAATGACCACTCCACTCTTTATGTTGGCTCTTGCCAGGTGTCTAATTATGCACAGTCCAACGCCTCCTTGCATGCAGAATGTCTCAGTTGTCCCTGCTCGCAACTTTTGAACTCTCTCTCCCTCTATGAAATCCAACGTCTCCTCAGTGGCAGTGATGTGCAGAATGGGAGAGAGAACATGGGTGGATCAGCAGATAAGGGAGCATATGATATCTGAAGATGGAAAATTCAATGTTCTTGGCAGTGTTGTGGATTACCCAGGTGAGATATGAGATGTAAATACTGAATTTTCAAGTTTCATGTACTCCTTCTCTCATGTTTTCCTTTCAGTCCACCCATTTTTGTTCTTATCATATGCCACCCTGTCCGCAGCCACCTATCTGCCAAGTATCTGCCCACTCACCCAGCCTATCCAAGTCACCCTGAATTCTCCTCACAGCCGCACACTCAACATTCACCCCCTCCACCACCGGGTTTCTGAACCATGTGTGCCACCTCACTATTTTTGCCTCTTTTTGTACTACTTGTGTATGATTTTTATATAGGGGGTGGCGGGGTGAATATACGCAGAGCTATAAACCCAGCGGTCACAGATACAAGATAAGAGAGGAGAGAATTAAAAGACCTGAGAGGTAACTTCTTTACACAGAGGGTAGTGAGGAGCTGGAGAGAGCCGCCAAGGAAGCTTTCGAGTTGGGTAAAATTGCAACACTTAAGAGGCATTTAAGGGTGGTGGGGTGGAGATATTTCTCTACCAAAGGAGGTGTAAGTCACACCATTCCCTCCACTAGCTTGCGGTTCACCCTTGGGCAAGGTGTAGCACCTGCTTAGCCCCCCCTTCCCCCAATCAGTGTCATGTGATCACGTGAAGCCATGGGAGCAGGTGGTGGATGGTGGTATGAGCAGCCGGTGCAGATCACAAGTCCTGGTCATGTGACCACTGACGTCAGGCAGACAATCTCTGAAGAGTATTGATAATGGCTGGATTTACGAGGGTGATTCCTGGAATGCAGGGGCTAACATATGAGGAGTGTTTATCGGCTCTTGGACTGTATTCATTAGAGTATAGAAGAATGAGAGGGGATCTCATAGAAACATTTGGAATGTTAAAAGGGTTGGACAGAGTAGATGTGGAAAGGCTGTTTCC
>JAUOBT010000608.1:18362338-18374840 GCA_032362145.1 Hypanus berthalutzae
CTGAGACACTGATTTCCATGCACAAAGCCAAACTGACCCTCCCTTTCCAAATGCACATGGATCCCGTCCCTTAGACACCACTGACGAGCTCACCAGCCTGGAGTTCCTTGTCTTGTCCTTGCCACTCCTCTTAAATAAAGACACAATGTTTGCCATCTTCCAGTCTCCTGGCACCTCACCCATTGATATAAATGTCTCTACCTGGCCTCCTGGAATTTCTTCCCTGGTTTCCCACAATGCACTTGGTTAGGCCCCTTTTTGTGAGTTAAGACCACCTGCACCTCCGCCCTCTTCTCATGGACATGATCCAAGACATCACTATTCTCTCCCTGAATTCCCGAGCTTCCATGACCTTCTCCACGTTTAATACGGACGGCACGTGGGCAACGGCAACTGTTGCTGAGGGGAATTTTACCTCTCTGAGTGTCGAGCTGAGGCAGGAACAGCTTCAGCACACAGGGCTGGGACGCAGCTCAGTACTAGTCCCACCAGCAGCATCCGAACATAGGACCAAGGCTCCATGACCTGTGAGAGAAACGAGAAACAACGGCCTGAACGTTTCTTTCAGGCCCACGGTAAAACACAGGGCAGGCTGGGTCTGCAGCTTGTGTAGAACAGTGGAGTTACATTCTGCCAATGGGACTGGTTCTTACTCAAGGATGTACCTGGCAATCAACTCACACCCAGACACACACCCGATAGCGACTCACACCCAGACTCACACCTGATAGCGACTCACACCCAGACACACATACACAGAATCACACACCCAACAGCAGCGCAGCGCACACGTACTTAAATCACATGCACCAAATCGCACCTAATCATACACTAGAGCATGTAATTCTACAAAATCCTATAAAAGGTAGTGGATTCAGTCCTGAAACTCATGGGTAAAGCCCTTCCAACCATTGAGTACATCTACAGGAAACATGATTGTAGGAAAGCAGAATCTATCATCAAAGATCCTCAGCACTCAGGCTGTGCTTTTTTCTCACTGCTGCCATAAGGCAGAAGGTACAAGAGCCTCAGGACTCACGCCACCAGGTTCAAGAACAGTCACTAGCCCTCAACCATCAGGCTCCTGAACAAGAAGATAATTGCATTCATCTGTTGAGATGTTCCCACAAACATTGATTTCACTTATCTTGTTTTTGGCCACCCATTTTAATTCCACTTCCATTCTCATTCCAATATGCCCATCCACTGCCTCCTCCACCGTTGGGATAAGGCCACACATAGGTTAGAGGAACAACACCTTATATTCATTTGTGTAGTCTCCAACCTGATGGCATGAACATCAATTGCTCAAACTTTCAGTAATGCCTCCCCTCTCCAACCCCTTCACCATTTCCCAGCCCCTTGTCCCTCTCTCATGTTACCTCCTTGCCCGCCCATCACCTCCCTCTGGTGCTCCTCACCCCCCACCTTTTTCCTTTCTTCCATGGCCCTCTGTCTCTTTCACCAATCAACTTCCCGGCTGTTTGCTTCATCCCTCCCCTTCCAAGTTTCACCTATCGCCTGGCATTTCTCCCTCCCCTTCCCCCATCTTTCAAATTGACTCCTCAACTTTTTTTCTCCAGTCCTGCTGAAGGGTGTCAGCTCAAACTGTCGACTGTACTTTTTCCCCCATAGATGCTGCCTGGCCTGCTGAGTTCCTCGGGTTTCCAGGATCTGCAGATTTTTTTCTTGTTTGTGATTGTTATTTCAAGCTCTCGTTGTTTACTGCTATTTATTTATAGTTGCATTTGGACAGTTTGTTTCCTTCTCTGCTCTTGCTCTTTCATTGATCCTGTTTACAGTTATTATACTATAGATTTGCTGAGTAAGCCCGCAGGATAAAGAATCACAAGGTTGCATGTGGTGCAGTGTCTATACCCTGATTTTACTTTGAACTTTAATATATACACCCCAACCTGCACCTAACATCTTATATCTTTATATACGCAATGCAAAGCACTCTGATATAATGGTAATACACCTCAACTGACACACACACTGACATAGACACCCACACACACTCAAGAACTGGGTTGTAAGCATTTAGTCTGTGTCTTGTCCAGGAGTCCAAAGCCACAGGTTCTTAGTGGGACTTCCGGAGTGACTACCAGACACTGTTAGTGGCAACAGTCTGATGGACCGTGTCATCTCCACAAACTCCATCTGATGCTGGAAATCTGAATTAACAGCAGGTCCTGGAATTTCTCAGCAGATCAGGCAGCATCTGTAAGGAGAGCAACTTTTCACATTAAGGACTCTCTGTCAGAACTGGGAAGGAGATCGAAGTAGCTCGGTAAGCAGCAGAGAGGTTGGAAGAGGAGAATGTCACTGGGAGGATGAAACTGAGGTGAATGGGTTCATCCCTAAGCAATAGGTCTGTTGAGAGTAAATCTTATGGGTCAGTTTGGGATCACGTATGAGCCCATCCCAGTGAGGACAGCAGAATTCCTTCTCCGAGGGACATCATGAACTAAGTAACATTCACCATTACTGAAAGAAGTATTTTCATATAAAAATTCCAGATTAATTAAATAACTTGCATGGGAATGTATAGGGTTCCAACTCACATCTCCAGATCAATGGTGAAATTCTGGTTGCAGTCCGACATGTCAATCACTGAACCCTTTGGGGTGCTGCCGATCGCTGGGTTCTGGTGGGTGGGAGGAAGACTGTGGTGATGGAGAATTGGGTTACAAGCACCAATGGGTGCAGGATTTCGCTGCTGATCAAAGGCTTCATGCAGATCTCTGAACTGCATCGCAGTAAGGTATCTATTCACTTTCTTATTCATTTCAGTTCTGACTTCACTCTCACAAAGAACAGATTGTACTCACCAGAAAAACTGTGTTTCAGTCTTTGATATCAGACTAGTGCCTTAGTGGTAGTAGATGGTTGTCAGTCGGTGTGAGCTGGTCTCAGTGTTGGTCAGTGTGTGCTCGACCCTATACTGCTGGGTTTATATAAGACTCAGAGACAGGGACAGTGACATCAACAAACTCATTAGGGAAATAAAATTCAAACAATGGCATTCTTTAATGTTTATAAAATGTGTTTCAAAACACAGCTGAGAGATAATGAGGATGCTGTGGGAAGAGAAACTCGGGCAAGTCACTAAATTCCCTTTATTTCAAGCCACTTGCCCTGAGCTTGGTTTTAATAAACCTTCTGTGTGTCAAGTCCCCATTGTTGCAGAAGAAAACTCAGCAAGCATTTCATTTAAATCTTTGAACTGGACATGAAAGAATGGTTGCCACGGCTCTTGACCATTAAAAGATGATGTTCTGTTTCCTCAAATACGGTTCAGATTGTGTGTGTTCTGTGCAAGTTAAAAGCCGTCCTTTAATGAGCGATGTAGATCTGGAAGACGAGATGTGATTCACTCTCGTTAACCAGAGGCCAGGCCAGGCCTAGATGTTGATTCTCAGCATCTTCTCATTAGTTCATGTCTCTTCCCGTAGATGCTGGGATGATGTTGAAGTGGCAAACACACCCAGCGTCAGATGGTTACAGAGTATGAGTTGTGAGGCCGTGTGTTCAGTGAAGTGAAGATGAGTTTATTGGGTTCTAAGTTAAAGTCATGCAGTCAAGATGACGAAACATGAGGTGTTGCACTTTGGGAAAGCAAATGTAAGTAAAGGACAGTATGCAGTAATGGCAGCTCCCTTAACAGTGTTGGTGTACAGAGGGATTTAGGGATTTATAGATCCCTGAAGGTGATTGCACAGGTTGAATGGATGGTAAAGAGGGCATGTGACATGCTTGCCTTTGTTAATCAAGGTGCTGAGTTTGAAAATAGATAGAGTAGACATGCAGCGTCTTTTACCCAAGGTTAAAAAGTTTAATACCTGAGAGCATACATTTAAAGCAGGGGTTTTATGCCATGGACCCCATTAACTGCGGGGGTGGGGGGAGATCTGTGGACTCCAAGTCAGGAATTCCTGATTTAAAGTAAGTTCACTTAAATGCGCAGGGCAAGTTCTTTCACACAAAGGGGTGGGTGCCGGGGGTAGTGGTGGAGGCACACATGATAGAGGCATTGAAGGGGCTCTAAGATAGGTATACAAATGTAGAGAGAGGGAGAGATATGGACTTGTGTTGGCAAAAGGGATTGGTTTAGTTAGGCTTTCAATTACTAGTTTAATAGAACATTGTGGGCCTGTTCCTGTGCTGTGCTGTTCTGTATTCAATGTTCTCTGACCAGAGGCACCCCACTAATCACGGCCCCCAGTCTAAAAGTAACACCATCCCTCCATCACCCTCTGCTTGTTATAACCAGGCCAATTCTGGATCTACTTGGACAGCTCTGCGTGGATCCCATGCAACCAGATAGCATTCTACCATGTAGGACCTTATCAAAATCCTGACTGAAGTCTGCAAAGACCACAACTAACCGACCGTCATCGACCTTGCTTACTGCTTCAAAAACCTCAATTGTAGAGGTGAGGCACTCACTGAACCTGCAGTTCAGTACGAGACTGGAATCTGAAAAGCTTTGCTTTCCTCTCGTCCAGCACTGTTCACTTCTCAGTGGCTGCTGGGGGGACCCGACTGTAACTGAGAGTGACAGTGTCCTAGGAGGCTTGATTGTAACTGCCCTGGGCAGGAAGGGGCTGTACAGGAGGAGGGACAACCGGCTGCAACTGTACCCAGAGGACATGATTATAGTCAAGCTGTGTTGATGGGGGGGTGCGGGTGTTGCGTTCTGTGGAAACAGTGAGGATGGAATAGGTGGGACAGTGGTGGTGCAGTTCTGTTATGGAAAAAGAAAGAAGAGGAGAGGAACTGGTGATTAGCAGGGAGACCCAAATTGTCAGGTATCACTTCCCAGATCCATAATGTCATGTCCTCTCTACTCGCTAAGTATATTCATGTTTCAATTTTATTTTGCTATTCCCAAGATTTGGAAAATATTTGAATACAAACATTGTGTATTTACTATTTCAGTAAAATTTCAGTAATATTGTAACTATATGATTGATTAAGCATTCTTTGTTAATTCAGGTTATCTGTAAAGGTACATAAATGGCATATGTCATCACACCACCACGTGATGTGTGCGCAACGCTTAAAGTAAAAAGAAAGTTAGACTCCCATTTGTCTTTTCCTTTAAATTATTTTTATGTTTTGGAGTTACAAGATCTAACAACAAACTCAAGTGGAATTTAATCCTGAGCCTGTTGCCCCCATTATAAACCTGCAGACCTCCTAATCTGTCGGAGTCAACTCTGCAATAATGTGTAACAGGATCACAGAGAAACCTCACAACCCAGTCCTTGCAACTTTATCCTGAACCAGTACTTCACAGCCAACTAACTAACTGCAGCAACTTGTGGTTGACTGTGTGATTATTAACCACTCATTAACTAATCCCTGCTAGTATTTTCCTAGTTAAGCAACGGTCATGGAGGGAGCTACCACTGACCATTCATGAATAGTTATTGATTATTGCCATTTATTATTTGCTTGTTAGTTAACAATCACCAGTTCATCCTAATTAACTGCTGCTTTATTAGTTGCCAGTCACCAACTAATTAACTGGTTGACTGCTGCCTGATTGACCATTAATGATTTCTGCTGGTCACCTACTGCTTACTAATCAATAATGTTCAATGGCTAACGTCCCATCAAATAATTTGAATGAATGAATGAAATTAATGTATTTCAGTCAGTACAAACATAACAAAAAGCATCATTTACAACGATGATTTCACAGTACAAAATTACAACAAAACATAGTGATGCAGAATCACGTGATGTGTAAAAGCTGCATGATGTAGGAGCTGATGACCACATCTGTAGCAAATGTGGGTTGCTTAAGAAACGTAAGCTCAAGGTTGAAGACCTGGAATCTGAGCCCCAAACACTGTGTAATGATCAATAAGCCAATTGTTTGGAATCAAATGACCTTGCCTGGTGTCTCAGGGCTGGGTGTATCTGCACCTACGTCATCCCCCCATTCCCGCCCTTGGCACTCCTTGCTCTACCACCTGTCCCACACCCCTCCTGCAGTGTTCCACCCTCACCATTCCCAACATCCTTTCCTCCCAGTATATCTACAAATGCTCCACATTGACAAATACAGTATTGTGCAAAAGCCTTAGACACATATAAAATAGAGCTGTAAAGAGAAGATACTGAAAATAATGAAATAAAAAGTTCAAAAAATTCAAAGTCCTAAGTTAATTTATCAAAGTATGTATAAATTATGCAATTTTAAGATTTATCTCCTTATAGGGAGCCACAAAAAACACCCGAAAGAACCCATTTTAAAGAATACTAACAAACACCCTCGCCATTCCCAACATGAAAAGCTTCTAAATTTCAAAACATTTACTAAAAAAAGTAGTAAACAGTAAAACACTAAATCAAATCATTTGGTGTGACCACCCTTTGCCTTTAAAACTGAATCAATTCTCTTGGGTATGCTGTAGTGCAGTTTTATAAGAAATTTGCCTGGTAGGTTGTTCAAAGCATCTTGGAGAACTTGCCACAGTTCTTCTGCAGACTTTGGCTATCTTTATTGCTTCTATCTCTCCAGATAATCCTAAACAGCCTCGAAGATGTTGAGATTAGAGTTCTGTGGAGGCCATATCATTTACTGGGGGGAGGGGCATGGTAACTGTAGCAAAATGCTTTACAGTTCCAGCGACACTGTTTCAATTCCCACAGCTGCCTATAAGGAACTTGTACATTCTCTCTGTGATAACGTGTTTCCGCCAGGTGCTCCAGTTTCTTCCTTCAGTCCAAAGATGTACCGGTTGATAGGTTAATTGGTCTTTGTAAATTGCCCCATGACTTGTCTATGATTAAATCGGGGGCTACTGGGTGGCATGACTCAAAGGGCCAGAAGGACCTATTCAACGCTGCATGTCAATAAATAAGTAAATAAATATTGCAGAACTCCTTGATCTTCATTTTGCTGACAATAGTTTTTTTTAAATGCCCTTGGTTGTGTGTTTAGGGCCATTATCCTACTGTAGAATGAAGTTGGGACCAATCAGACACCTCCCTGATGGCACTGCATGACTGGATGAGAATCTGCTTATGCTTCTGATTCTATTAATTCTGACCAGGTCACCAAGTCCATTTGCAGAAATGCAGCCACAAACCTGCTGGGAGCCTCCACCGTGCTTCACCGTTGACTGCAGACACTCATTCATGCAGCACCCTCCAGCTCTTCTATGGACAAACTACCTCCTGTTTAAGTCTAAAGTTTCAAATTTTGACTCTCAGTCTAGAACACTTGCTGCCATTGTTCAGCAGCCAGTCCTTGAGTTTTTGTACGTCTCTTGGCTTTGTTTCCGCTTCAGACAAATGACTTTTTGGTAGCAAGTGCTCTGAACTAACCAAGGGATTTGATGACAGTAGATGTTGTCTTCATGGACTTTGGCAAGGCCTTTGTCAAGGTTCCAGACAGTAGATTGGTCCAGAAGGCTAGATTATGTCCCCTGTTGTTTGTCATGTTTAGTCATAAGGTGTATAAGGATGCAGGTGGCATGATTAGCAAGTTTGCGTATGACACCAAATTTAGTGGCATAGTAGAAAATAACAGGAATGCTCTCTTTTCATGACTACCACCAGGAAGGAAGCACAAGAGTCTAATGCTGGAGCACCTCAGCAGGTTGGGCAGCACATATGGAGAGTCAACATTTCAGACCGAGACCCCTCATCAGGACTTCATTAGTACAGGAGTCTGAAGACTTAAACTCAGCAAATTCAAAAACAGCTTCCCCTCCACCATCAGGCTTCTGAATGGTCTGTAAATGCTATTTTGTCAATTTCTTTTTTTTGTATTACTTGCTTTTGTAATATATTATAATTTTGTCTTTACACTGTACTGCTGCAACAGAACAACAAATTTCACATCATACAAGTCAGAGATAATAAATAAACCTAATCTGAAAAATTTAGCTCCCTGAAATTGGTGACACAATCAGGCAGGTGGTAAAGAAAGCAGAAGGCATGCTTGCCTCATTAGTCAAGTTACTAAGTGCAAGAATTAAGACACTATGCTATACCTGTTACAAGAGTTTGTTGGGACTACATCTGGAATATTGTGCACACTTCTGGTCTCCATTCTAGAGGAAGGGTGTGATTAATCTGGAGGAAGTGCAGAAAAGCCTCAAGGAAGGATGGACTTGAGACTATAACCATCCATCTTATATATGCCCCTCATGATTTTATAAGACTCTCTGAGGTGACACTCGGCCTCCTTTATTCCAGGGAGGACTGTCCAAACTTATCCCAGCCTATTCAATCTCTTTTTGAAGTACAAGCCCTCTTTTGCAGGGTAGCAAAGTCTAAAACTAGAGGGCATTAATTTGAGAGGGGGAAAACAAATTTAATAGACCTGGAAGTCATGTTTTTCTACACAGCAGGTGGTAAGTATATGGAACAAAATGCCAGAGGAAGTGCTAGAGGTAGGCATGATTACGTTTTACATACATTTGGATAGAATGTGGACAAAAACACAAACAAGTGTGACTAGACACCTTGACAGACATGGGAAGGACAAGTTGGTCCAGAGGAGCTGTTTCAATGCTGTATAATTGTACGACACCATAAGAGCCAAGAAAGTCGGAATTCAACACACAGCGCAATAGCGTAGTGGTTTGCACAACATTTTACAGTACCAACCACCCGGGTTCAATTCCCACCATCACCTGTAAGGAGTTTGTATGTTCTCCCCACGTCAGCGTGGATTTTCTGTGGCTGCTCCAGTTTCCCCCCTCAGCCCAAAGTCGCATCGGTTGCTAGGTTAATTCGGCATTGTAAATTGTCCTGTGATTAGGCTTGGGGTTAAATTAGAGTTGCCAGGCGGCAGGACTCAAAAGACCGGAAGGGCCTACTCCATGCATATCTCAATAAATAAGTATAAAATTAACTCCTTATTATCTATTTAAAAGCTCTCAATCTTTAAAGTTGCAGGTTTCAGCTCTTTGAATGCATTCAATCATCAATATAATATTGCTTACATAAGTAGACTTCAAATTAATTGGTAAATATCACGTTGGACAGGGATGCTAAGCACTGGAAAATGGGTTAAGGCTGATATATACTTGTGCGTATGGGCTACGCCGTAACCCTGATTTTCACTTCTGCACCGCTCTACGCCGTAGCGAGCACGTGTGGTGTGCGCCAAAATGCTAGTTGGCGGTGGGGTTTCTATGCCACTGTGTTGAGTTTCTTTGTGAGAGACATGGACAAGGAAACGCATTTTAAACATTTTTGCATGTCGGCAGGTAGATTTGACAATTTGGCACATATATTTGACATCGGTGTACAGACGTGGCAGAGTAGAAGCAACTGGAAATGCATAGGAGGAAATGCGATGTTACCAAGCGGACCAATCACAGTTGTTGTGGTCTGTGTCATCACGACGCGTGAGTTACTTTTCTGGGGAGGTGCACGTCACCCTACGGCATAGGGTACAGCGTAGGTAGGGTGTAGGGAATGCGGTACCTACGGCGTAGATGTAATGCACAAGTATAAATCAGCCTTTAGGCAGCACTGGTTGTGTGCCTTTCCCAGTTCCGACAGCAGCACTCCCTCAACAGGCCATGGCCGATCTCTCTCTGCGATCAGCTGTCTAGAGAGAATGTTGGAAACACTCGTGTCAGGTAATGTTTCAGGTTGAAAGACTTCTGCCAAAACAGTGAAAGAAGGATTCCTTTTTAATTCTGCTTCTTTCTTCACAGATGAACATCTTCCACATTATGTCAGATTTTCAGCAGCTACAGATTTGATTTCCATCTCTGGAATCAGACGTGAACTGCCAACCTTCAGAATGTTAACCTCCAGCAATCTGGTGCATCTTGTGAGCCATTGAGCAGTTTTTCTATGGCTTCCATGAACTTTGCTTTCCTGTTGGTGCCTTCCCACCATGAGTAAATTTCCAGAACCATTTTCATCACTTACATGAAACACTTCAACACTCACATCTGTTTCCATTTCATCTGAAAATCCCGGCAATACACAATTGATTCCCCTAAAGATCAGACAATTCCAAAACAAAAATGCAAACCAACCAGGAAAAGATTATTTTTACAGTTACACCAAAAAAATTACTCTGTGTTTGATAGGGTCCAATTGTGAGTAAATGCCAAAGCCCACAGCAATGAGACAGTTCATTCTAAACTTCCAAACTTGATACAGATCCACTGAACTTACTGTTGGGAAGAGTCCTCCAGAACTGTACTGTGCTTACAGTTCCACACCCTTGGGCCTTTTTAATCTTTCTGCATGAAGGTTTGTTTGATGAGCATCCAATTGCTTGTTTTATACTGGGCTGCAGTTACCCTGTTGCGATAGCAACACCATGCTTTTATAGTGCATTTAACATAGGAAAGACCCAAGAAGGACTTACAAGCAAATTTTGATGGGAAGAAGGATTTACTGTTGATGGGCAAAAGCTCGAACAAAGAGGTGGCTTTAAAGAATATCTTAAAGGAGATTGAGAGGCAGAATGATTTTGGGATGATCTTCTAGATAAGGCTTTGGAAGATGAAGATGTTGTCATCAGTAACTGAGAGATTAAATGCTCAGGCAAGCCACATTTGAACAGCATAGATATCAATGAGAGCCATGGAGATGGAGGCAGAAGTGAGATGGTGGAGGGGTTTAAAACCCAGATCAAGAATCTAACACTGGTTCTCCAGTGACAGCATCATTCCTGAATATTCCAAAATAACTGTTTTACAATAAAGAACGAGCTCAGAGTTTCCATGATCAATATGAACATTAGGTAAATAAAAGTCTTCTGGGATGTATTACTGGAATTGCAATTGATAGTGAATAAGAATTCAACAAAAATGTTAAGTTGAAACTGGTGTACAACTGTTTATAAAAATATAGCCATAAACTTGCTGGAAATTACCCACAGCTGCTTTGGGGACTTTCCCAAATGCTCTTTTCAGTCATTTAGAGTAGGTTAATGCCACATTGTCCCAGAAATGACTGAATAAATGAATACAGATTTAGCTTGTTAAATAAGCACAAGGCGTTCTGATGCTAAGAAAGATATGCGGTGCAGTGCCTGATGATGATATGGACCTTATGCCACTGCGGTATCCCATGTGACATTTCTCCTTTTTTGGAATAACTTCATTGAAGGAGGAATCTTGCCGTCAATACTTTATCCTTCATTTTAGAACAAAGTTTATTGGTACAATGTTGGGTTTGGGATATTCATGCACTCAGTCATGGACCAGAGGGAGACACTCAAGATTTAAGACTGTTTACTGTCATTTTTTCAGTACACGAGTGTGATGGGGAATGAAAATCATTGTTACTCTGGATCCAAAGCAGCATAAAAAACAGAACAAGCATAAAGATCATAATTTTAAAATCTTATATAAATTCATAAGATTTGCTTATATCCATTGACAGATTGACAGAGAGTAATGCTAGGTACAGGAATATCTATACATAATATGATTCTGACAGGAAATGATGCAGTAGTGATGGTGGGACAAGCTACTAGGTGGAGGTGTTGATCAGCCTGAAGGCTTGGGGGAAGTCGCTGTTTTCGAGTCCAGTGGTCTCTTCCCTGATGGGAGTGGGACAAATAGTCCATGAGGAGGGTGGGTGGAATCCTTCATGATATTGATGGCCTCTTATCTCCACTTTTCTATATACACTCAGTGGCCACTTTATTAGGCATGCCTGCTTGTAAATGCAAATAGCTAATCAGCCAATCATGTGGCAGCAGCTCAATGCATAAAAGCATACAGACATGGTCGAGAGGTTCAATGTTGTTTAGACCAAACACCGGGATGGGGATGAAATGTGATGGAAGTGACTTGATTGTTGGTGCTGGACGGGGTGCTTGGATTAGCTTAGAAACTGCTGACCTCCTGAGGTTTTCATGTACACCATTCTGTGGAGTTTACAGGGAATGGTTTGAACGGCAAAAATCTCAGTTTTTTTGTTTCTGTGGGAGAAAGGTGCCTTGTTAATGAGAAAGGTTAGAGGAGAATGGCCAGACTATTTGAAGCTGATAGGTAGGCGGCAGTAACCACACGTTACAACAGTGCTGTACAAAAGAGCATCTCTTAACGCACAAAACATTGAACCTTGATGTGGATGGGCTACAGTGGTAGAAGGCCACGAATATGTACTCAATGGCCTCTTTACTAGGTACCTAATACAGTGGCCGTAGGCTGGTGCTTGGGATGTGTTAGGTAGTTTTCACTCCCACTGCAGAGCCCTTCTACCCGCCGCAGTGCAGCTTCCTTACCACGCAGTGATGCAGCTTGTCAGGATGCTCTCAAATGGCAGCCTAACTACAACATTCTGCTATTTCTTACAAGTCAGCAGGCTTAACTTGTGTAGACTTGAAACAAAGGCTTCATGACTACTAAACAGGTCCATACAGTCATTAATTACCTTGTCGTTATTGGAGTTCCAGCCAGTTTAGTCTCTGAGTACTCACTGATGTATGCAGCAAGTATTTTGCTGAATATTTCATTGTGATTTTAGCTGCAGAGCCTTTTTACAAACT
>JAUOBT010000608.1:20941569-20952110 GCA_032362145.1 Hypanus berthalutzae
CCCCCCCCCCCCCCCCCCCCCCCATCCGTCCACATCAATCTGTAGCCCAGCTTTTCCTACAAAAACTTTTGTCCTTCAATTCCTTCTCCCAATTCCCTTGGCCTAGCTTCTGAAGTAAATTACCAGTATACCCTTCTTCCTTCTACAAGTCATTTCTATCAAAATGTCATTTCTCTCAACCCCTGTTAAGGGTCACTGTCAAATTTGGATCAATATCTTCTGCAAAGCACTTCAGAGCATAGTAATGTATCCAAGGTGCTAAATGAATGCAAGCTGTTCTGTTGCTTCAACTGCCATTTGCTATCTCTGCACATTACTGATGTGGACACAGTTGTGAGTATTATGAACAGCTTTGGGCCTCTAAGAAAAGATGCACTGACATTGGAGGGTCCAGATGAGGTTCACGAGAATGACAGTATGACAAGCATTTGATAGTTCTGGACCTGTATTCCCTAGAACTTAGCACAATGAGGGGTGATCTAAATGTAACCTATCAAATATTGAAACACCTAGATAGAGTGGACATGCAGATGTTTCCCTTCTTGGGGTGTGTAGGCCTCAGAATAGAGACACATTCTTTAGTAAAAGAGGAATTTCTTTAGCCAAGGGATGAAGAATCTGTGGAATTTGATGCCGCAGGTATGGAGACCAAGTTATTGGGTATATTTAAGAGACATATAGGTTGTTGATTAGTAAAGGCATCGAAGGTTACAGGGAGAAGGCAGGAAATGGTGTTGAGGGGGATAATAAATCAGCCAGGATGGAATGACGGGGCAGACTCGATAGGTCAAGTGGGCTAATATGCCTATGCCTCATTGTTTTTGATTGCCATGTGTAATGTCTTCCAGAAGTGAAGGTCTGTGCAGATGATCAAGGTTGAATTTACTATTTATACAGTCAGCTGTGTGAGAAAACAGAATACGAGCATGAATACGAGAAAACACACCTTCACATAATAAATAATAATAAAAAAAAAGAGCGAGCATGGAATCGAACGAAAGTACAAGGAGCTGCTGCCCATGGCACACTGGAAACCTACATTAAGAGATTTGACAGTGTAGCTAACGTCTAAGGAAACATATCTGTTTACAAACAATATAATCCTTTAGGCAAATCAAACTCAACTGCAAGAGAAGCGCAGCCATGGCTATCAGGAGGTAGTAATATTTCAAGGAAATAGACCTATGGCCAAAAAGAAACAATAGCCTGGGGATATGAAGGGGGAAAATTAGAATTCGTGAAAGAAAGACCAAGGTATTTTTAAGGAAAAATAATGTAGAACGAAAGCTATTGGTGGAAAAAAAAATCAAAGAAAGGCTAATAACTCCCACAGAAACAGAAAATGATCAATTAGTTCACATTAGAGACAGGATAAATTACACTGAGGAATAAGGAAGTGAAATTATTTTTAACTAGTGTCGACGTGCACAACACAAAAAGGTAACACAAGAATAGACTAAACAAGAAACTCAAAAATTAGCGCTGTAATTAATTGGATCAAACGATAGTTAATCCTTAGAACCTACAGTCCTATATCCTACGGTTTTGAAAATGGTGAGTAATGGGCATAAATCCATGGATTCTGGATGAATGCTGTAATCAAAATAACTCCAACATTGAAATGAAGGAGGAGAAAACCAGATTACTAAATGACATTAATAGGGAAAACACCAGAATCTACCATTCTGGAAAAGTTTAAAAAAATATTAGGATTGATCAATGTCAATATAGATTGATCAAAGTGAAATTGCCCTTCACAAGTTTGCTGAGTTGTTCTGCTTTTTTGTATCACTCTCATAATCAACAAATGCAAATTAGTTGGTATATTTGGACTTCTGGAAAGTTTTTGATAAGGTATCATTCAAAACATTGTTAAACAACCTTTGCGGAAGATTGAGTGATACATTAGCATGGATTGTTAGAGGTGGGAAGAGCTTGAAACATGGTGCCAAGCAAGTAATCTTTTCCTCAATTTCAACAAGGCAAAGGAGAAACTTCAAAAAAACTCACACCACTTACATCCCTTTTTCCATCAACAGTAAGCAGTTTCAAATTCCTGGGAGTACACATCTCAAACAACTTCTCATTATCCTAGAACACATTCTGCACAATCAGGAAAGCTCACCAAAGTCTCTACTTTCTGAGAAGGCTAAAAAGAGCTGGATTATGCAGCGCATCTATACTCATGTCATTCTACAAATGAACAGCACAGAGCATCCTAACATGCTGCACTGCAGTGGATAGGAAGGCTCTCCAACAGGTGGCCAAAACTGCCCAATGCATAATCCCTGCCAGCCTACCCACCAAGGGCACATATGCAGAAAGGTGCCAGTAACATTGTGAAGGATCGCACCTACCCTGCTCATGGACTGTTTGTTCCACTTCCATCAGAAAGGAGGTTATGTAACATCCATGCCTGAACAACCAGACTCAGAAAGTTACTTTCCCCAAGCAGCAAGGCTAGTCAACAGCCCCCCACCACTACTTTATAATTTCCTGTCAGTCACATTATGTAGACACTCCTATGCCTGGTGTCACTTTATGAACATACAATTAATCTATAAATCAATTACACATTTATATAAGATGATGAGAGGCATTGATCGTGTGGTTAGCCAGAGGCTTTTTCCCCAGGCTGAAATAGCTAACACAAGGATGCATAGTTTTAAGGTGCTTGGAAGTAAGGTACAAGGGAGATGTCAGTAATAAGTTTTTCCAGAGAGTGGTGGACGTGTGGAATGCAATACTGGCGACTGTGGTGGAGGCAGATAGAAGAGTCTTTTAAGAGACATGAAAGTACGTGAAGCTTAGAAAAATAGAGGGCTATGCAGTAGGGTAATTCTAGGCAATTTCTGGAGTAGGTTACATGGGCGGGCGCGCGCGCACACACACACACACACACACGGAACTTAGCCAGTCAGGAAAAGTGTACACAGTTGAACTTGCAGGCTGAGATCCTTCTTATAAGCTATTTTAGGTATTTATATTTATCATGCTTTTTTAATTTATTGTGTTCCTTGACTTATTAATTATGCTGCATCAGATACAAAGCAACAATTTTTTCATTCCCCTATACATTTGTGTACTGGATTATGTTAAACAATGTTGAGTCTTGAGAACTAAAAAGAACAAAGCACAGAAAAGAGCAACAATGTGCCGAGGAAACTCAGTGGGTCATGCAGCATCATGGAGTGAAGAAGCTGTTGAAGCTTTGAGTGTTTATGCTACATCATAATGAAATGATAATGAAACGGTTAGCACAAAGAGAAGTGATGAGAATGGATTCTGAGGCAATCGGTGGACTAGATGACGGGCAGATAGTGCCTGGTGCCAGGCAGGGGAGGTGCTCCAGATTCCAGCATCCACAGTTTCGTGCCTCCGGGGAAAAAAAAAATCACGTTTGTGTTTGGAAACAGATGCTTGTGAGATGCTGCACGAATGTGTCAGTGAAATCCAGCTGTGCAGCATTATATACACAAGAAAGTCTGTGGATGCCGGAAATCCATAGCAACAAAGTTCCGGAGGAGCTTAGCAGGTCAGGCTGTGCCCATGGAGAAGAATAAAGAATCAATGTTGAGGCAGAGACTCTTCATCAAGACTGGGAAGGAATGGGGAAGAAACCAGAATAAGAAGGTAGGGGAGGGGGGAGGAGTACAACCAGGCAGGTGATGGGTGAAACTAATTGGGGGGGGGGGGGAAAGTAGGTAGTTGAGAACAGGAATGATGTAAGAAGATGGGAGGAGATAAGTGTAATACCTTAAGAATATAGCAGCAAAATTAGACCATTCAGTTCAACAAGTCTGCTCTGCCATTCCATCAAAGCTAATTTATTATCCCTCACAACCCCATTCTCCTGCTTTGTCCCCATAACCTTGACACCCTGATTAATCAAGAAACTATCAACCTCCGCTTGAAATATACCCAATGACTTGGCCTCCACAGCCTTCTGTGGCCATGAATTCTAGACTCACCACACCTCCTCATCTGTTATAAATGGACATCCCTCTAGTCTGAGGCTGTGCTCTCTCGCCCAAGAGGTGGTGCAGGAGTGAAGGAGGAAACTGACGGGGGAGAAGAGTACCATGGGAGAAAACAAAAGGAGAGGCACCAGAGATAGGCGAGAAGGAAATGGGGAGAGCCAGAATAGGGAATGGAAAGGGGGGTGGGGGGAGAAGAGAAACTACAGCAAGTGAAAAAAACTGAAGGCTACCCAGCTCCAACCTGAGAGTGGCATCATTGTGGCAGTAAAGATTCTGCTGGGTTCCTCACCCCTTCCATTCCAGTCCTAGTGAAGAGTCTTGGCTTGAAACCTGCACTCTTTATTCCACTCCATAGATGCTGCCTGATCTGTGTGTTCCTCCAGCATTTTGTGCGTGCATAACTCGGATGAAAAGATCAAATGCGACAAAACCAAATTTGCTGGTAACACAAAAGTGGGCAGCAGTGGAAATGCAGAAAGGCTTCGGGCAATATACAAAGGTCAAGTCAATGTGCAGTGATGTGGCAGATCAAATATAAAGTGGAAGCATGGGAAGTCATAGAAAACTAGCGATTTCATGTTTGTAAATGAGACAACTGAAAAGTGTTGATGTTCAGAAAATGCTCAGTGATGTTCTACATAAATCACTAAAAATTAACTCGCAAGTAAAGAGTGTTTTACTGTTTGCAAGAGGATATCAGACTAGAGGATGATTTAATTATATCCGGCACTGGAATAGCATGTTGATGTCCCAACTTAACAAATGAAGGGTAAAAGGTTGATGTTAGCAAATGTTCAATAGACCAACTCTTGGCATGACTTGAAGATATTAAAGTAAACTAGACATATATTCCGAACAGTATATAAAAAAAAATCTTCATCCAAAACTCAGTCAACCTTAGGAATTCTTTAATTAGAGTGTGTCAGGATCAGTTGCTGATCACATTCAGAAGAGATTAAAATACTTTTGGAAATTGAATTAAGCCAAGGCAAGTTGAGTTTATAGTCACTTATAGGTGTATAGCCCCATATGCAGCATTCACACAAAAAAAATTAAATGTAAATTGTGAGGACTGCTAAAAGAATCATTCTCTTCTTCATATCCACAAAATTTATCAGCACTGAATATGCAGGGCCCTTAACATAGTCAATGCACCCTCCTATCTGATCTCTCTGAATCCCTTACCATCAGGCCAGAGGTACTATAGCATTAGTACAACTGTTAGGATAATTATTTATAGAGCACTTTTCACACAGGTGTACTTCAAAGTGAATAAAAACTGAATAAAAGTACAAACAAGGAAATTTAAAGATAATCATGAAAATAAAAAGACAAAAAGATGCTATGTAAAAGCAAAAATAGGTGGGATTTGAACTGCCGTTTGAAAGTGTCCACTGAGTCTGTATCCCTTATACTTTTAAGTATTCCTGTTTAGCAGTGTAGTTCAAAAAACCTGATTATCTTTAGAGGGAGATTGTTTACATTTAAGAGGCAGATGGAAGTAGACCGGAGAGCTGGAGCAGGATTAAAAAAAACAATTGTGTTATACTCACTCCAGTCCCAGACCACTAACAGCATTAGAGCTAAGTAAGAGAACTTTATAATCAATTCTAAAAGGTACAGGAAGCCAATTCTGTGTAGCTAGTATGGAGTGATATTTCCCTCATCCTGGTTTTGGTTAAAAGTCTAGCAGCACAGTTCTGAATGAGTTGGATGTTTGTCAATAGATTGTTTTGTAAGGCCAATCAGAAGTGCATTGGAGTAATCTAAGTCTATTCGAGATACTATGGCTTGAATAAGCATGATTACATTCAGCATGATTACATGACAGAAATAAACGTAACTTTACAATATTTCTCAAGTGTAGAAATGCTGCTCTAGTCACTTTATGTGAGATTTAAAATTCAAATCTGATTCAAGCACACACCCAGGTTTGTTACTTCCGATTTTACAAGGGGAGCAAAGCTCCCAAGTTTATCTTTTTTTGACCTTCGGACCAGTTTTATCTTCATATAGTTTTAGGAAATTGTTGCTCATCCATTTATTCTAGCCATTCCAAAAGTCAGGGTGTTATGATCAGATTCAACCAAGACATACAATTGTGTTTCATCAGCATACAGGGGAAATCAAGTTGAAACTTTCTAATGATGTCTCCTAAAGGGAGCGTTTCTACAGAGTAGGGCCAAGACATCTTTCCTGAACACCACCAAAAGGTACATCATAACTCTAAAAAAATTGGTTTCTAAGACAACCTAGTTCCCAAGGCAATCTAGGAGAATGCTGTGGTCAATTGTGTTGAAGGAAGTACTCAGATTTAAGAATTAGAGCTTAGAATGCTGGCATTAGTGCTGAGTCCAAGGTTGCTGACAGTTTTGGTAAGGGCCACTTCCATGCTGTGGCTTGTTCTAAAACTTGCCTGAAACTTTTCTAGAATATAGTTCCCATTCAGAAAGTTGTCAAATTAGTTGAAAATGTCTTTTTCAAACATCTTACCCATGAAGGAAGGTTTAGATATAGCCCTGTAGTTAGGTAGTACCTCATTATCGAGGCTTGACTTTTTAAATAGCAGTTTGACAGCTGCTACTTTGAAGGTATCTGGGAAAAGGGGGTGTGCTAATAATTTTCTTAAAAGAATTGAAAACATTATTATTAAGAATCCTTAAAAGGTGCAGTAGGGGCAGAGTTGAGACAGCAAGTAAACTATTTACTCTTTGTTATAATCTTATGCAGCTCTGAACTGAAAATACTTATAAATTTTGACATGGTTACCCTCTTTTTATAGAGGTTACCAATCTATACTCTCCCTAATGGAAGTAATTTTGTTGATTACAATTACATATTCTAGTCCAGTTTTCATCCATTTTCACTCAGCTACTCTGAATGATGAGTTCATAGTTTAGCTCATGGTGGAGTGGCAGAGCAGACATGATGGGCCAAATGGCCTACTTCTGCTCCTTTGTCTTGTGATCTTGTGAACATTCTGATATCACATATGTGATTTCTTTTTAACTGTAAATGGGGCCACTGTGCTTATTATATTTGTCAAGTTATTGTTGGAAGGATCAATCATTTCAATTTACTGAGCAGTTTAGTGTCACAGGGGTCAGATAAACTAGCTTGCTCAGAGAATTTAAGTGGAGTTGCAGCATCAGGAACATTTTTTTAGCTATAATGTCTTTCATGATCTTGATTCCAGACATGCGAGCATAAAAAATTACACAGAAACAACCAGACACAGTGGTATCAGAGAGAGAAGCACTAATAATATTTAACCCTTTTGTCATTACTAAGTTAAGTTTATTTTTAGTCAGTGGGTGGGCTCAGTGACATGCAGGGTAAGATCTAGACTGTCTATCAAGTTCATGAATTCAGCTGCCATAGAATTTGCATTTGAGATATCATTATTATGAATATTGAAATCACTACAGAGGACAATCCTGTTGTAGTTCAATATAACAGAGGATAATAATTCTGAGAATTCAGACAGAAAACGGGCATTGGATTTAGGAGGATAATAAATGATAACACAGAGGACAAGATCCACACCATAAATTTAAACATTTCAAAAATTGCTGACGGATAGCAGATTGCACTTCCAAAGGTTTTTGAGCATGGTGACAAGCCCACCTCCTTGGCCACTGGGCCTTGCTACACTGAAACTATCATAGTCACAGTTCATTTAACTGGCTGTATTCATTTGGCTTTAACCAGATCTCAGTTAAGAATATAAAATCGGGGTTTGTAGAGGTACTTAATTCATTTAATATTAAAGTGTTATTTGAAAAGGATCTTACATTTAGAATAGCTTCATTAAACAGAGAAGTCTGGAATGGAGCAACAGGAATGGTAGATTTTAAGAGTAGAGGGTTCTGTTAACACCTTTAATAGGATAGTGTAATCACAATGGAAAGGTTCTGGTTGAATTACAAGTTCTACCGGTTGAACGGCCACCAGTAGATGCTGCATAACCAATTTTTTTCAGCTCCAGCCCACCGAGTTGTGGGGCATTTGTCCGTCAAGAATCTTGTTCAGTTATTGTTGATATCATTAATCAAAAACAATATCAGTTTCAACCTTAATAATTTTAATTGGCCCTGAAACTTTAATCTTTTAGATAAGTGGATTCCAGATTTAACCTTTGCGTTAAATGTACCTTTGTTAAAACTGACCAGACAATAATACCAGTAACCTACTTGTTTGTTCGAGACCATTTGACTGATCGAGCCTGATCCAACATTCAATCATGGCTGATTTATTATCGTGCCTCTCAAATGAATTCTCCTGCCTGCTCCCTGTAATCTTTGATGCCCTTACTAATCAAGAACTGATCATCATCCATTTTAAATGCACTCAAAGAATTGCCTTCCATAGCCATCCATGGCAATGAATTCTACAGATTTGCCAGCCTCTGGCTAAAGAAATTCCTTTTCATCTCTATTCTAAATGGTCATCTTTCAATTCTGAGGCAGTGCCCTCTGGTCCTAGGCTCTCACACTATAGAAAGCATCCTCTCCACATCCAGTTTACCTAGGCCTTTTAATATTCAAACAGGTTTCAATGAGATTCCTTCATTCTTCTAAACTCTAGGACCACCAAATGCTCCTCATACATTAACTCTTTCATTTCCAGGCTAATTCTTGTGAACCTCCTTTGGATCCTCTCCAATGCCAGCAGGTCCTTTCTTAGATAAAACTGGTCAAGATACTTCAAGTGCAGACTCACCAAAACCTCAGTATTACATCTGTTAGATTTTCCCAGCAAAGAAATTCATTTCAACAGTAATATTTTGTTGGAATTAAGAGATTGCATTCTGAAAAAGCTCACCTCTCCCAAATTAAAGAAAATTGAATCCCCCTTTCATTTAAAATATTTCAACTAGATCTCCTTAAGACTTCTGCAACTTTGGATTACAGCTGTCCTTCATGCAACCTAATCACAGGATTTAACACTTCAGCCTTGATGTCGCTTTGGTGGTATTAGATTTATACCCTCAAAGCTAATACTTTGCATGTTAGGCGCCGTGTACTAACCTGAATGCAGTGCTCTAAATGGAATCCTACTAAACTTCAAAATACCCACAACATAACTTATTAGAGATCATTAATATATTGAAATCACCACCTTTTTTAACGCTACTTTTTATGATGAGAAGCAGCTCAACAGTCTTTATGATCCTTAGCATCAGTACAAATCTTTATAATGACTTCTTAACATACAGAGCCAAAACCTTCCCCCCACCTTCTTCAGTTTCTAATCCCTCGTCCTTCAGAATGTATTATGATCTGCAGTTCACAGATTCACCTTATACAAATCTCCAAACAGAATTCTACCTGGCAGAGCTTTTCTTACTGTCTTTCTCAGTCCTGATGTAGAGTGAGAAACTCTCCTCCATGCCTTGCAGAGCCGACCTCCCACCCACAGTGCTTCCTGTGCTTTTTCGCCATTCAGCCAAAAGAAAAAGAGACAAAGTATATTTTTCTGGACTGCCATTTAATTTCTTCAGAAAATAAAGCTCTGATCTATTAAAACTGCATGTCAAGTGATATCAGCTAAATACATCCATGCATATGTTCTAAATCTGCATTCAAAGTGAGTTTAAACTGCCTCTCATGTTTGCTCTTTCCTTTCATTTTTAAATAGGCTAGCAAAGGGATTCTTTTCATCATAGCGGCAGGATATCACATCAAAGCAGTGAGGCTTTCATTCTACCCAGAGTGCTGCTTCTTCTGACACTTGTTTCTTGCAAGACTCTTGAACCATCGGCAATTTTTTATCCTAACAATTGCCTGCTGTGAGCCCAGCTTCCTCTGAAGAAGTAGTAATCTTTATCCTAAATAGGCTACAAAATGATTGCATGATTTGAAAAAAAAGTCTAATATCTGCATATTTCCTTTAAGGTGATGGTGAATTATGCAACATTTTATTCTGAACAGGTCCATTTCCAGTCTTGGTTTAACATATTTTATGCCATGCATCCATTTTCACTGATTTCTTTTGCAAACCATCATTATACATTGAAGGTGATTACACTGTTTCTTGATCCCAGTGTTCAAACATTCTATGATCAAAGTAAATCAATTATCCAAGTGCATGTGAGTTTCATTTTCTTGCAGGCATTCACAGTAGAACAAAGAAAAACAAGGGAATCAATGAAAACCTACGCACAAAGCAAGCCTGAAAAACAATATAGGATAATAGAGGTCTGAAACAAACATAGGATAAACTGCAAATCCCCAGAAGGTCAGCCAGTGACTATGCAGAGAGAGACGGAACTCCGTGTCAATGGACTTCCGTCAGATTCAAGTTCCTAGGTGTTAGTATCTCGTAGGACCTCTCCTGGGCCAGTAAATAGATTCACTACAAAGAGCAACCAATGTCTCTACTTTCTTAGAAGATTAAGGAGGTTTGACATGGTATGGAAGACTGACAAACTTCTATAGATGTACAGTGGGAAGTATTGTGTCCAGTTGCATCTCAACCTAGTATGAACACTGGAACACACGAGCTTACAGAGAGTGGTGGACTCAGCCAGTTCCATGATGGTTACATCTCCTCCCAATG
>JAUOBT010000608.1:22636548-22646951 GCA_032362145.1 Hypanus berthalutzae
AAAATGCTGGAGAAACTCAGCAGGTCAGCCAGCATTCATGGAAATAAACAAATAGTCAACATTTCAGGCCAAGACTGTTTGTCAGGTCTGGAAAGGAAGGGGGAAGATGCCAGAATAAAAACATGGGGGGAGGGGAAGGAAGCTAGCTGGAAGGTGATAGGTGATGCTAACTGGATGGGAAAGGTAAAGGGATGATTTAGAAAAGGAATCTGAGAGGAGAGGAGACTGGACCATAGGAGAAAGGAAAGGAGGAGCGGATCCAGGAGGAAATGATAAGCAGATGCAAGTAGGTAAAAGGCCAGAGTGGGGAATAGAAGAAGAGGGGAGGGGGATGGGATTTTTACCATAAGGAAAAATCGATGTTCATGCCATCAGGTTGGAGGCTACCCAGATGGAATATAAAGTGTTGCTCCTTCACCATGAGGGTAGCCTCATCGTGGCACATTAATTTACAGATTTTTTTGACAGATGATTAAATACATAATTAATTGTATTTAATGGGGATTATCAGATGCAGTGTAAATCACAGAAGGTTAAACACGAGGTTGTACAACCTCAAGTTGGAGGAGGTGATATTGATCTTTCTGCTAAAATAATATCCATAACACTGGTAATTATTAACATTACAGATGGCTCTGGCCAATGAATGAACTTCAACAAGTGAAACTAATGCTCACATCCAAAATTATACAAGATAGGATTATTTGAAACTGTAACAAAATTCTTGTTGGAGTTAAGATTACATAGAAACATAGAAAACGCAGACTATACTGTATACTCTATACTGTACAGACTATACGCAGACTTCAGGCACAATATAGGCCCTTCAGCCCACAATGCTGTGCCGAAAATATACTTACTTTAGGAATTACCTAGGATTACCCAAAACCCTCTATTTTTCTAAGCTCCACGTACTTATCCAAAAGTCTCTTAAAAGACCCTATCGTATCTGCCTCCACCACCATTACCAGCAGCCCATTATGTTCTTTAAACTATGTTCATCAAATGTATATGAATATTATTTAGACCATATTCTGTGTATAATGTGTAGAATATGGGCATTATCAGACAGCTAATTAAAATAGCCAGTTGTTACTGGACATTGTGGGACTGGAAATGATATATGGAATAAGCACTCTGTATCTCACCATTGATCACTGACACCAAATGCAGGTCATCACTTTTAGCCTGGCAAAAATCAGCTCTGTGTGTGTGGTCTCCATCGGTCATGGTCGACCATGGGTACTGCACCTCAGGTAGTCACTGGTTTGTCGAGCAGCATCATCTGTGGCTCTTGAGGCCAATCCTGGAACGGTAGGCTCTGCCACAGTTGCTGCATGTGTAGAGCATCTGGAATTGTTGTCCACTGTCCGTTGTGCTGTCCATTCAGCTCTCCACTCCTCAAACTGGCTCAGGATCACTCTTTTGCCTTGTTCTAGGTGTTGCTGAAGAGTACCTCGCTATTTGTTGCAGTCATCTGCTATATCCTCCCAGCGCTCTGTGTTGATTTTTAAGGCTTTCATGTCGCGCTTCCAGAGGTCCTTGAAGTGAAGCTGTGGTCTATCAACATTCCTCTTGCCGAGTGCTAGTTCTCCATAGAGGATGTCCTTTGGCAGTCTACCATCCTTCATATGATGGGCGTGGCCCAGCCAACGCAGTCTGCGTTGTCCTAAAAGTGTGAACGTTGTGGGAAGGCCAGTGTGGGAGATGCCCTCAGAGTTTGGGACTTTGCCTCTCCGGGTGATACCGAGGATGTGGCGAAGGCTGCACAGGTGAAAACTATTGGAACTCCTCTCCTGTTTGGAGTAGATGGTCCAAGTCTCACTACCATACAGGAGGGTGCTGATAACGGATGAAATGTACACAGCAGTTTTGGTCTTTGTAGTGAGTTTTGGATTCTCCCAGACCCGCGAAGAGTATCAAGCAAGGATCGATGTTGCTTTGCCAAATGCCTATTGATTTCAGCATCGAGAGAGAGAGCGTCACTCATGGTCGACCCCAAGTATGTGAACTTGTGGACCACTTCTAGATCGTAATTGTTGATGGTAATGACTGGTATCTCCACTACATTCTGAGCAAAGACATTTGTTTTCTTTAGGCTGATGATAAGCCCAAGTTTCTTGCATGCTTTAGAGAAGCAGTCCATGAATGTTTGTAGTTGCTCTTTGGTGTACAAAGTTGTAGCAGCGTCATTGGCAAATAGCATGTCACGTATTAAGATCTTTAGCACCTTTGTTCTTGCTCTCAGGCACGCAGGGTTGAACAACTGCCCATGAGACCTGGTGTGCATGTAGATGCCTTCTGTCGATGTCCCAAATGTGTGTTTCAATAGCATAGAGAAGACAGTGCCTAATAATGTTGAGGCCAACACGCATCCTTGTTTGACTCCACGACGAATAGTGAAGGGTTCTGATGAGCTGCCATCATACTGAACAGTAGCCCTCATGTCATAATGGAATGACTTGATGATACTTTGGAGTTTCGGGGGACAGCCGATCTTGAGGAGAATCTGAAAGAGCCCATCCCTGCTGACAAGGTTGAATGCCTTGGTGAAGTTGATGAAAGTGACATAGAGGGGTTTCTTTGTTCCCTGCACTTCTCCTGGAGTTGACAGAGTGAGAAAATTGTGTTGACAGTTGACCTCCTTGAGTAAAAACCACATTGGGACTCAGGGTAGACTTGTCCTGCCAGAGTTTGTAGACATGCCAGAGCTACATGAGCAAAGGCTTTGCCAACAATACTCGGGAGATACCCCTGTAGTTGTTGTAGTCGCTCCTATCACCCTTGTTCTTGTGCGAAGTGACGACTTTGGAGTTGCGCATATCCTGTGGTACGGCTCCTTCCTTCCAGCACTGACGGAGGACCTTGTGTGAAGGTTGGAGGATTGAGCTTTTGTAGTGTTTGATCAGGTCTGGAGGAATCCCATCATTGCCAGGAGGTTTCCCTGGGGCCAGACTGTCAATTGCCTTGCTGAGGTCCTCAATGGTTGGTATGGAATTGAGTTTTTCCATGACTGGTGGATAATTGGTGGCATCAATGGCTGAGCTAACAACATTTTTCCTCGAGTTCAGCTCAGAGTAGTGTTCTACCCAGAGATCCATCTGCTTGCCTTTATCAGTGATTATTTTACCACTGGATGACATTAGTAACAACGAAGTAGGTAAGACAGAGAATGAGATCCTGAGCCTAGGGAACTACATTGCTGTTTGAAGAGCAAAACCTCAAAAGGATTGCTTCCAGTACCCGAAACTAATGAGTGTAGGAAAAGGAAATGGGTTAGAGAATGTGTGGCTGAAGGGGGTTTTTGGATCATTGGAACTTATTTTGAAGAGGGTGAAATCTATACAAGAGGAACAGTTTGCACCTACACCAGAATGAAGCCCACATTCTATCGAGGAGGTGCACCTTTTAATTATTTCATTTTTGATTAATTTTGCCTACTTAATGCTGCACAATTGGTGTTCCAAACTCATCAGCCACTCAATGCGCGTTTTCAATTTAATTTTCTCTGGTGCCTGCTTCATGATCTTTGTTAAATTTATCCAATACCTTGCCCAATCACTTGCCACTGACTCATCATTGTGTAAGTTGGTACTGTCTACCCATGTTGGTGTACAGGTATGCGTTGCTTAACGTCTACAATACATTCTATGAAATCGGATGTAATGTGATTTGGATAATGTGTGAACACCATATTATATACTTAGCAAACCTATATGGAATACTCTAATGTACCTGTATTGACTAAATAGCCAAGAACTTACACTACAACCCTATACTCTATACTATAATACATACATGCACTATAATTTTTTATTTCATTTTACACTTTTTAATTTTTTTCTCTTTTTAAACTGCTGCTCTCACTAGGAGTGGTTTTGCTGCGTTTGGAAGCCGTGATGCACTTTACGGTAATATTTTTGAAAGAAAATTAAACAGAGCGATAACGCTAGTACACTCAAGAGACACGCGATACAAGAGATTGGTTACGTCTGCTACGTCACGTACTCCGATCAGGACTACGGACGTATATGCGATCGGACGATGTCAGAATGGACGTTAAGCGGCGCACACCTGTACATTGATCACTCTCTGCCCATTCATCTGCTCCCGCCATTGCTATCACTCCTGCCATCGCACTTCAAAGTCAGTCATCACTCTGTTTTGTCTTTCAGCCAGCCTTGTGAGTCTTGCTTTCATTTTTCATTTCAGGGACAATTCAAGCTTCCGCAACACAAAGATTGCAGTGTGATGCCGAATTCCACAGAGCACGTTCCTCAGTACAGCAAGACCAGATGTGGCAAGCGGAGGAGCCCCAGAACACCAGAAAAAATGGAGTGGTGTTGGACACTCTCACTTTGGTGTTATTTATTTACCCAAACAGAAGTCATTTTATTTCAGCATTTAAAAAAAAATTCCTTTGTTGAACATTTAACCTCCTTGTTTAAAGTAGAAACTTAAATGTATTTCTGGTCAGCCACATACGACAGAAGGTACAGCCCGAGGGCAACAACTTTTCCCAGAATCTGACTGCATTTGTCTTTGTTGCTGTGTGGCTCATTGCCAGATACTGACCTTATGACTTGCCTCAAGGACTAAATGGACTTAAGCCTTGTTTCAGGATAGAACGTTCATCCTCCCATTGTACCACATGTTTTAATTTCCTTCACTATGAAAGAGTAAACAGAATTGCATACAGCTTTTAAGACAAATATTTTAAAATGCATGAAACTGCACCAGGTAGATAATATTTGCAGGAAGACTTAATGTATTAAACATCCTGGTCTTACAGATGTGCAAACATGTTTAAAAATACATTGATGTTAAATTTTAAACAGTGTACATGAGTTTGAACATTACCAAATCAGGCCTTTGGTTCTAACAAATAATCTCGATGTCTGTTCCCCAAAAAAATTTCATTTAATTCTTGTCACAATAAACAACTGTAACATTTCTCCCAGATGATGGTCTTTTGCTGTGTTCTTCAGTGAGGTTTTCTTTTTTAAGTATTGTCCAAAGCAACTCTGATCTTTTCTACAACACATGCCCCAGAGAACAGCGGCTTGAGACCAGATGTTGAATGTGGCATACCATATAAGGATAAGTAGAGGGAACTGGGAAGAAAGAACTCTAGCAGGCCCAGGTCTCTTAAATGTGCCTCTCTTGCTTACGCTGTGGATTGAGATTGCACACAGCATTTGTAGCTATTTTTAGCCAGAAGATGAGAGGAAGGAAAAAGCACCAGAAAGAAAAGAAAGTAGAACAAGACAAGTTCTTGACTTTGGTGATTTGCCAATGGAATTCCAAAGAAACAAGAGATTGTCAGCCTCTGACAACCATGTCAATGGTAGGTGGGCCATAATGGCTCTTGAGCTTTGAGGATCTCTAGTCCAGTGACTATAGGTATCCCACCCAAGACTGAAGATTTGCACTCATTATTTGATACTTGGCCAGACCTATTTTATATATTTGCATAGGTGATGCTGGCAAAGGTAGGTGAGGGTTCAAAGGAGATATATGAAAATGACTGCGGGATTGAAAGACTTATTTTCATGGGCAGACTATTATTTAGATGGGGAGGGAATTCAAAATGCAGAGATGCAAAGGGTCTTGGGAGTCCTTGTGCAGGATACCCTAAAGGTTAACCTCCAGGTTGAGTCGGTGGTGAAGAAGGCGTATGCAATATTCATCTCTCAAGGTATAGAACATAAGAGCAGGGGTGTGATGTTGAGGCTCTATAAGGCACTCGTGAGACCACACTTGGAGTATTGTGTGCAGTTTTGGGATCCTTATTTTAAAAAGGATATACTGACATTGGAGAGGGTTCAGAGAAGATTCACAAGAATGATTCTAGGAATGAAAGGGTTACCATCTGAGGAACGTCTGGCAGCTCTTGGGCTGTATTCCCTGGAGTTCAGGAGAATGAAGGGGGATCTCATAGAAACATTTCAAATGTTAAAAGGCCTGAACAGATTAGATATGGCAAAGTTATTTCCCATGGTAGGGGAGTCTAGCACAAGAGGGCACAACTTCAGGATTGAAGGACGTCCATTTAGAACTGAGATGCGGAGAAATTACTTTAGTCAGAGAGTGGTAAATCTGTGGAATTTGCTGCAACGATTGGCTGTGGAGGCCAAGTCATTGGGTGTATTTAAGGCAGAGATAGGTTCTTGATTAGCCAGGGCATCAAAGGGTCTGGGGTGAAAGCAGGGGAGTGGGGGGACTGGAAGAATTGGATCAGCCTGTGATTAAATGGCGGAGCAGACTCAATGAACTGAATAGCCTACTTCTGCTCCTATATCTTATGGTCATGCACTTTGGTAGAAGAAATAAAAACATAGGCTATTTTCTAAATGGAGAGAAAATTCAAAACTCTGAGATGCAAAGGAACTTGGAAGTCATCATGCAGGGTTCCCTAAAGGTTAATTCCTGAGAGCTTTCTTTATGACCCTATCTACCTGTGACGTCACTTTCAATGAATTATGTACCTGTATTACTTTGTTCTACCACACTCCACAGTGTCCTTCCTCTCACTGTGCAAGACCTACTCTGGTTGGATCTACTGAAGGGTAAACCCTCGCACTTGTCTGCATTAAATTCCATCTGCCATTTTTCCAGCTGTTGCAGATCCCTCTGCAGGCCACGATTACCTTCCTCACTGTCCACGACACCCCCAATCTTGGTGTCATCCACTAATTTGCTGATCCAGATTATTGATATAGATGGCAAACAACCAACGACCCAGCACCAATCTAATTTTCCCTATTTACCTATGTTTTGAAATTCTATGACTATTGTAACATTGCCCTTTTGACATGCATTTTAAATCTCCTTTTGTAATTTGTAGACCACATATTTGCTGATGTTTGGAGGTCTGTATATAACTCCCATTAGGGTCTTCTTACTCTTGCAGTTTCTTAGCTCAATGATTCTACATCTTCCAATCCTATGTCTCCCCTTTCTAATGATTTGATTTAATTTTTTACCAACAGATCCACCCCACCACCCCCTCTGCCTACGTGCCTGCCCTTTCGATACACTGTGTTTCCTTGAACATTAAGCTCCCAGCTATAATTTTCTTTCAGCAATGATTCAGTGATGTCCACAATGTCATCCAGACCAATGTGTAACTGTGCTACAAATTCGTCTTATTCTGTATACTGTGTGCACTCAAATATAACACCTTTAGTTCCGTGTTCACCTTGATTTTGTCCGCCTTTTACATTTCAATTCATCCTGTTGACTCAATTTTGCTCGTTCATCAGCCTCTCCTTGCTAGCAGTCTCACTACTGTATACACTGCCTCTGTTTGTAAACTCAGCACTATAACTCTGGTTCCCATTCCCCTCCCTAATCAGGAACCAGTGTACTGTAAAGTTGTGACATTTCCTGAACAGCTCTAGAAAATCTGCCTACAAGGATGTTGGTTCCCCTCAGGTTCAGATGTAACCTGTCCTTTTATACAAGTCATACATTCCCCAGAAGAAATCCCAATTGTCCATAAATCTGAAACCCTGTGTCCTGCACCCAGTTTGTCAGCCATTCATCTGCCAGTTCATCACCTGGCACGGGCAGAAATCCTCAGACTACTACACTGGAGGTCCTGTTTTTCAGCTTCCTACCCAGTTCCCTTAAGTCTCTCTTCAGGCCCTCTTCACCTTTCCTACCCATGTCATTGGTGCCAATACGTAGCAAGATTTCTGGCTGCTCACCCTCCTCTTTTAGAATGCTGTGGACTCACTCTGGGACTTCCCTGACCCTGGCACCCGGAGGCAACATACCATCTGGTCGTCTTTAACGTGCCCATAGAATTCTGACTCTACTCCTCCTACTATGGAATCTCTTATCACCATGGCAGCCCTCTTCACCTCTCTACTCTTCTGAGCCACAGCACCAGACTCAATCAGAGACCTGGTCACTGCAGCTTCTTCCTGGTAGGTTGAGGGGAATGGCCACAGGAGTACTCCACACTGGCTGCCCATCTCCCTTCCTTGTCCTGACAGTCACCCAGTTACCTGCCTCCTGCAATCTCTGGGTGTCTACCTCGCTTCCTGTCACGTCCTCAGTCTCCCATGTGAGTTGAAGGTCACTGAGCTGCAGTTCCAGTTCCTGAACACGCTCCACTTGCCATTGCCTTACTTTTATTTGCCCTGTCTAATGAATCCTGCTCAGATTGGATGCAGTCTAAATCCTAAAAACTGCTGTGGAATGCTGCATTCTTAAACTTGACAGCAAACATAAGTGAAGATGTAGTTCTCTGCTTGTGTGCTTGCTCACTGAACGGGTGCAGTCCAAATCTGAAAATTTGTCGCTAAACATTGCCTTTTTAATCTTGAGTGCGAAGATAAGTGAAAATGTAGCTCTCTTCTTGTGTGCCCACTCACTGAATGGGTGCAGTCCAAATCCAAAATTTGTCGCTGAATGCTGCCTTTGAATCTTGAGTGCAATCATAAGAGCAAACATAGTTCTTTTCTTGTGCTCCCACTCACTGATTAGGCACAGTCCAAATTTACAGCACAGAGGGTGCACATCAGTGTCACCCCTTTAGACTTGTTTTGTTACATCTTCTTCCAACTGTGCTTTAAATGTAGTTTGGCAATGAAGAGCACATGCCACAAACAGGAAGGGATTAAAAAGAGGTTGTGCGTAAAATAGAAGGGTTTGAGATGTTATTGGGAGCAATCAGAAGGCCAAAGATGATGCTTCATGATGCAAGTTGTTGAGGATGTGCTCTTACACACATTCACAGTTATTCTTTATAGGGAAGTAACTAGAAGGAAACGTTCACAAACTGCACAATATCAAAGTTCATCCATTTTATTCAGTGCTCCATATTAAAGTCCTAAATAGTTATGGATAATAATTTCTATCATAGCATCACACAATTGGAATAATAACCTATTCAGCTGTGTTCCCAGCCCTTTTACCATGCATTTCTCAAAGCATCTGGATAACTAATACTGGTCACCAAAGATGCTTGATATCTTAGGTCTATTCAATTAATCTGTTAGTTGGAATGTTCCGGTCAAGATGGAGCCAGTGAACGACTCCTTCACATCTTCAGATCGTCAGATAGCAAATCTTTCCAGTGATTACATTTTTTCTACATATTCTGCTTGTTCTTTCTGTCTTGTTTGTCTTAAAGGAAACTGCTGGAGCCTGTGATGTACAGTTTGGTACTCGATCAAAGGATCCAGCGCTCGGCTGTGTCTCGTGGATATCAGAGTCAGGTGGGGGGCCGAAAAGGTCTGAGAACACAAGCTAACTAAGACCAGAGACGAGGTGCGGGGTCATGAATGACTCCATCTCGAAGTGGTGAGAAAGACTGAAGTATTGGGTGAATGCAGAGGGGTCAGTGATGGCTCCAACACAGATGGTCAGCAATCGGATTGGCGCGTTTGACCCGGATTGGCAGCGTTTGGAACCAGGCTGGTGGTCACTCTTTATGAAAGAACTGAGTGCAGACGAAAATATGTTCCCCATATTCTGAGATTTATGTGATTACTTTATATTGGTTTCCTTCAGTTTTTCAGTGTTTTCTTTCTTGTGGACAATTGGCGGGTGGGTGATCTGTTAATTTTTCGTGTGTAAGTGGTAGAGTTGGCTGTGTGATTCTACTGTTATGTTCTTTTCTGCGAGTGAGGGGTCGGGGATTATTATGTGTAGGGGGTCGTTTACTGCGGGTGGGGGGGGGGATTTTGGGGTCTGCGAGTTGTTTCTTTTCATTTTTGTGCCAGTGAGGGGTGGGGAGTTTATGCCTTTTATTTCCTTTTCTGTATTTCTTTGCTATCTGTAAAAGACAGAAAAGAGAGTTGTACTATACGTGCATACTTTGACAACAAAGTGAACCTTGTATTTCAACCTTTATAATTAATCTTTACCTCACACTAGAGGGTCAGAGTTATGAGCCATCTTTTAGTTCAAATCGTGCGAACGAGTCTTTCTCACCATCCATGCTCCCAAAAGGCACAAAACCAGCCTCCTTCGCTAATTCAGCTGCTCGGCTGGCAAACTTGGTTATTGTTTCATTCCGCAGATCTAACATAAACCTAACAAAACAGCAGACTTCACTTCAAGCCTTCATTATCCTCTTCTCCACTCTGATCCAGCCAAAATGGGTTTATTCATACTTGTCTAATAGAATTGCTCAAAATTGATGATGAATGTAAAGAAATAGTGCATTCTTCTTATATTTATAAAACAGATTTAAGTGTAATGTTGTTTCTGGTAGTTGGTTACAGTATTTTTTGCTTAAACTATTTATTTCATTGGGTTAACATTAAACACCAAGAAAAATGCAGCAGATCAGGCAGCATCTATGGAGAGCAATAAACAGTTGACATTTTGGGCCGAAGTCCTTCACCGGGACCTCTTCATAGATGCTGCATGGTCTGCTAAGTTCC
>JAUOBT010000608.1:22845679-22858097 GCA_032362145.1 Hypanus berthalutzae
AATGGCAGTTCAGGCTTGAAGGGCTGAATAGCCTACTTCTGCACCTATTTTCTATGTGTCTATGTTTTGAAGCACCTTAAAACTATGCCCCCTCGTGTTAGCCATTTCAGACCAGGGAAAAAGCCTCTGACTATCCACACAATCAATACCTCTCATCATCTTAAACATCTCTATCAGGTCACCTTTCATCGTCCGTCACTCCAAGGAGAAAAGGCTGAGCTCACTCAACCTGTTCTCAATTGACACACTCTTCAATCCAAGCAACATCCTTGTAAGTCTCCTCTACAATCTCTATAATATCAGTATCCTTCCTGTAACGAGGTGACCAGAACTGAACACAGTACTCCAAGTGGGGTCTAACTAAGGTCTTATATAGCTGTAACATTACCTCACAGATCTTGAACTCAATCCCATGGTCGCTGAAGACCAACATACCAAATGCCTTCTTAAAAACACTGGCAACTTTTTAAAAAGATTGGGGAATTGAGGGCATAGGGAATGGACACAGAGGTGGACAGGAGGGTCTGAGGTAGATCAACCAGGATCAAATGAACCTTGGGGAGGCCCGGGCGGGCCAGGAGGCCTATTTCTGCTCCTATTTTCCTGTGTGTTCCATGTTCTGTGAATGAAGCACCTTACCACAGCTGATAATTTTCTGTTCTCAGTTTCCATTGAATGGGTAATTCAGTGCATGTTCCTCCTCCATTGGCAGAAAATGGAGCAGTTAGGGGAAAGCTGTGACCTTTACTATTAACTCCCAGAAAATTCAAGAGCTCTGCTGTGCAGGGTTCAGGAATGACACATCAATTATAGTTCACACTGTCACGTTGATGTCCTATGCACAGCATCTCCCAGTTGTACCATTTGTTGCCCAGAACATTAACCAATTCACTGGAGCACCAGAACACTGAATGCAGTCATGTTGTTACAATTAATTGTGACTTACAGTAGCTGTAGTGATCTCTATCCCAACCATCGGTCCGCAGTGTCCTGGTACCACACAATGGATAGGAGTCACTCTTTTAAAATTCATTTAAAGGATATTGGCTTCACAGTCTGAGCCAACATACAATTGCCTTGGAAAGGTAACAGTGAGCTGCCTTCTGTTATGTTTGTTCCTTAACAAAGACAAACTTGCAAGGGTAAAAACACTTCAACCATTTTATATACAGATTTACAGAATGGCTTCGACTCAACCACATTTTACTCTAGATTTTCTAGCCTGCCAAGCATATGTTCATCACATTCAGTATAGTCACCTCCAGTTCTGGATGAACCACCTGCATTGCACACTGGGAACTGAAGTTCTTTATTATGTATGCAATAATAACACATTTTCCCCCTTTAAAGAAAACAAACAAAATAGTATGTCCTCAAACTTGAAAGGCACAATAATGCTTTCCAACTAAGATATTTACATTAACTTCAATTGTAGTGAGGAAATACAGTCCCCAATTCACTCATTCACTCTCAATCCATCTCTGTGGTGGCCCTTTTGGACTGCTATTTGTTTCCACAGATGTCTTGTTTTCACTTGCTGCATTAATACCAGTGCCCATTTGAGAACTCTGATCTTTGTTTGCATTTTTTTCACATCCTTTTGCCAAGATCCCTTCTATTCGAGTCTGTTCTTGTCTTGATGTGTGACCATAATTCACTCCACATGTCTCATAATGGAGCCCTGTACTACCTCCATGTTATCAGTGAGCATTTTGTACAACTTTCCAACTGATTCTACCTCACTTCAGAGAGTTCCTTCTGTTGGCTGTGATTCAAAACTAGCAACTCCTCCTGTTGGCTGGTGTTGAATTGTTGCTGTTGTTCTGACCTTGGGTCTTGTGTGGTCTCCCCATCATCCTTTTATTTTTCCTCTTCAACACAAAGATATTTTTGATTTCCAGTCTTCAAGTGGGAGATGATGTGAGGCAGATTTTGAACCTTAGCTGCATGACGTGGAAACACGACTGGTGACTTCATCGCGATCACTCTGTTCAGCACTGGCAGCCTGACTGTCATGATGGTGTAACTGATACGGATGTCTATGGAAAGTGGAGTTCTTGCGTTTTTCTTGCATAACCTCTCTGAAGCTCTCATGGATGTTGTTATGAGTTTGTCGAGTTACATCAGGTAAGCATCTGAGCCTCTCAAAGACATCTGCGTACATTTCCATGAGTGTCGGGTGGTCACTTTTGGTCAGTGAAGCCACTATGAAAACTCTTTTCCCCAGACTGAGCTTTTCACATGCACCCAAACCTAACATTTGCTGGACTTGCTTTTTAACAATCAGTAGCTCTGCCTTTAGGTGCTGTCCCTTGTGTTTGAAGGTCACTATCCAGCCCCATTTTACTGGAAAGTTCTCTCCAGTATGGCCTGTAACTTTTAAATTCACTGGGTAAATCTTACTCTTTACTTTGAGAGTCTTATAATCATCTGCAGACAACAGGTTCACCTGGGCTCCAGTGTCAAGCTTGAAAGGAATTACTGTCTCATTCAGTCATTGGAACAACACATTCTGTTTTACCAGTACCTGCAGCCGGTAGAGAATCTACCAAGACTTCCTCCATTTCCTCAGCAGCAGTGTGCACCTTTCCTTTAGTAACACCAGCTTTGCAGCACTTGGCAAAATTATTCTTGTTCCCACACTTATTGCGGGACTTCCCATAAGCAGGACACATCATTGGAATGTACCAACCTCCACATTTGCTGTATTTGCTGTTTGAGCCTACCTCTTTGTTTTACTGTTGCTTTGGAAAACGCTTTGTGCTCTGCCCCTCCCCCTCTATTTTCACAGCAAGCACTGTTGTTTCGGCCCCATGCAGCTCCCAGCTTGTGATCATGCAGTCTCCACTGCTCTGCACAATATCCACAACTTTTTCTAGTGTCAAATCTTTTTCACAGAGCAATCTTTCTCTTAGCCCATTATTTGAAGTTTCTCAAACTATTTTGTCTCTAACTACTGAGTCTCTCAAGTCTCCAAACTCACAGGACTTACTCGGTGTATGAAGCTCAGCCATGTATTAGTCAAAACTAACACCTTGTTTCTGTTCACAGAAGAAGAACTTTTATTTCTTAAACATGACTTTTTAACTTGGGATAAAATACTCCTCAAATGTTGTCACCAGAGTGTCCAATCTGTCTCACCAATTTGAAAGCTGTTTTCGATGTCCAAAGCATCTTTGCCAATTACGTGTAGAAAGATAGACGCTTTCAATTTTCCTCCATCCCGCCAGCTCTGCTTGCTGCTAAATATATACGGAATCATTGTTTGAAGTGTTTCCAATAATCAGCTAGACTGCCAGTAAACTGCAAAGGAGCGGGTGGACTTAGGTTATCCATAATAGAATTTTTCAGGCTTCTCTCACTTGAATCTCCTGGTGAACTTTGAGACAGTGTGCTCTGTTGCTGGCAGCTTCTCTGTTTTGGAACCTAGCATTTCTTTCATAGACTTTTTCTGGTATTTTCTGTTTCTGGTATCTATGAACATTTTATTCATTATCTGTACCTCTAGCTCTAAATTTAATTTTTTATATCTTTCTTTATTCCTATAATTGTTGAATGCTTTTGCTTTTGTTGCATGTCACATCATCAGACCACAGCAAATTCCTAATACACTCAGTGGCCATTTTATTAGGTGTTGGAGGTGCCGAATAAAGTGGCCACTGAGTTTATTTCTAAAAATATGCTTGTAGCCTTCTGCTACTGAGGCAAGTCGACTTCAAATCAAAATCAAATCAACTCAAGTTTAATTGTCATTCAAGCCATACATGGATGCAGCTGAATGAGACAGCGTTCCTCTGGGGCCAAGGTGCCAAAACATACACGCACATTTCAAAATAACGAGAAAGGAAAAAAAAATAACATAACCAAGCAAGAAAACACAATTTTACTCCAAGTCCCGCAAATTGATGGTTCCTGGCAGACCAGCCTGTAGTTCCACTGATCCAACGCTGGAGGGCAGCACCAATGGGAGAGGCCACCCCCAACCAAGCCCGGACACCACACTACTGCACAGGCTTGAGGATTGAGGACTAGTCCTCGCCACAACCAAGGCCACACTGCAGTCTCGCCGCCTGTCTCTCGCCACCTCACAAGGATAGCAGGCCTGTGGCAATCACTGTCCAACAGGGTGGTTAGACAAGATGCAGGTTCAAGGATGCTCTTCTGCACACCACTGTTGTCACATGTGCTTATTTGAGTTTCTGTCAGCTCGGACCAGTCTGGCCGTTCTCCCCTGACTTCTCTTATTAATGAGGTACTTTCACCCTCAGAACTGCCACTCACTGGATTTTTTAAAAAAAATTGTTTTCTGCAACATTCTCTGTAAACTGTAGAGACTGCTGTGCGCGAAAAACCCAGGAGATCAGGAGTTTCTGAGATACTCAATTCACCCTGTCTGGCAGCAGCAATCATTTCACAGTCAGTCATTTAGGTCACTTTTCTGATGTTTAGTCTGAACAACAACTCCAACCTCTTGACCATGTTTGCATGCTTTTATGCACTGAGTTGCTGCCAGGTAATTGGCTGATTAGAAAATTGCATTATCGAGCAGGTGTACGGGTGTATCTTATAAAGTGGTGACAGAGTGTTTATGGCAATAAAAACTGCTCCTTAACCCTTGACCTGGGCAGTGTATGCTCTCGTCCTTTCCACTCCCCAGATTGCACTTTAGAAGAAAGGGATGCTCGTGACTCACTAACAGACCTGCTGTTGGAGGTGAGCACTCTGACGATGGTGTAATTAGTTGACACGCTTTATTACAGTGCTGGATAAAAGTGACAAGCCAGGAAATTGCTTTGATCTCTCTAATGCCATGACATTCATTGAAGCTTTCAGTCTAATGGAGTTCTCTGTTCTCTGTTTCCAACTCTCATTACTGTCTGAAAAATGATGTTGAAAACCCACACAAACTGGAGCACTCTAAAACATTCTGATCTTCACGGTGTGAAAATCGGTGCCCGTGGCAACGGCCGCTCCAGTAGGCAAGGAGCCCACTTGTAACCAGCTCCTGGAAACTGAGCACCACCCTCAAATGGCTCCGTCAACAGTGGCAACTCGGTCCCATCTCTCCGGGCAGTCTTATCGAAACTCTTCAGCAGATCGGCACGCAGATGTCTGAGGAAGTAGAGCTCTCAGCCCATCGTTCCTGTTCCTTCATCTGATTGTAACCTCAATCCACGTTCCCCCGCCTGCTCCTGGAGATGTTTTCCCGTGGTTTATTGCCAGTCCGCAGTGCACAAGAATATAGGGTTATGAAATGATGCAGCACAAGGAGTGCAGTAATAAAGGACACTAAATGTACATACATGGCGGTCTGTGTAATACGGAAAAGTTGGGCCATTTGGTATGTCTTCGAGATCAAGAGTCAAGGCCGTTTGTTGTCAGTCTTCAGAACACGCATGTAAAGGAGAACAAAATGTCTGTTCCTCCCGATCTGACGCAGCACAACAGATCACAGTAAACATAAAACCCCACAATAATCATAAGATAAAACTTAATTTATCCCAAAGGAAATTATTGTTGCAAGGTTGCTCAGTCAGAAATATATGCTTTAAAATACAAAAAGTAAGGATTGAGGTAGGAAGAAAATACAAAATGTGCATTAAAAAGTAATAGTACAAAACACAGATGTGCAATGAAACTATGAACTTATGTACTTAAGGAGGAGGAGTTATAGCCACAGGGAGAAAGGATCTCCACTGGCGTTCAGTGGAGTCTGTCTGTTACTAAAGGTGTCCCTCTGTTTATCCAGAATGTCATGGAGGGAGTAAGAGGTGTGTCCATAATGCTCTGTAGCTTCTTGCAGCATCCTCCTCTCAGACACAACCATGAAGGAATCCAGTTCCACCCATGCCCCAGAACAGAACCAGCCTTCCTGATGAGCTTATCGATCTTCTTGGCATTGGCTACTCTCACCCTGCTGCGCCAGCTGGCCAACACTGAGCGGTAGAACATCTGTAGCATAGTACTACAGGTGTTGACTGACCACAGTCCCTTCTTGTATAGATATGAAAGCTATCCTATAAAACACAAGGTACCAGTCACAGCTACACACACAGATTAATCGTATCTCCATAAGAAGGTACACGGTGATGCGCATGTCGTGGTAGTTGGGGGTTTGCTGGGCTGGGCTAATGGGTAAAGGTGTATGCCTGCTGGATTGCTTGAGGAAACTGTTTTTGAGTCTGTTGCAGATGCTGTGTAGCCTCCTCCTGACAGGAGGAAGACAAACATGTGTATGTAGCAGTGAGTTCACCCCTTGCCTTATCCAGAATAAGCATGTTTCTGCTTCCCACCCCTCCTTTCCCCATCTCCTCCAATTACGACATTTCCTTCATTACAAGTGCTGAACAGTAAAACCTCATTGTCATTAAAGAGCTGTGGTAGTACATAAAATATGCTATAAATTACAATTATATAAATAATATTAACTTATATAAATACACACACATAAATAAGCAGTGCAAGAAGGGGGAAAATGGTGAGGTAGGGTTCATGGGTTCAAGGAGCATTCAGAAATCTGATGGCATTGACATGAAAACTGGAGGAAACAGGTGAAAGATAAAAGCAGAACCATACATTTGGGATAAGCCAGCAGGTTGAAGATCACAGGGAGTCGGCAGGAATGTGGATTGAGGTCACAATTAGATGTTAGGCATTCATACATGTGAGTCAATCCCATTGCTTCTGTTTTCCTCTTTCTTATTTTCCTGTCCCCTGCAACATTTTCTCTCTCACACCCATCAAACCCCATGGTTCTTTGACATTCAATCTTCACTGAAGCATGGTTTCCAGAAACTGGATGATGCATTTTGAAGCAAATAAGATAGCCAATGAAAAGTAAGTGCCTGTGTTACTGAGTACAATCGTTGAAAAAAAACATACAATTTGCCTAGAGGTTTAACTGCTCCAACCAAACCAGCTGAAATGAGCTTTGCTGATATCATGAACGTAATGCAGGAACATTTAGAATCAAAGCTATTGCAGATTGAAGAATACTTCAGGTTTCATAAGCAGAATCAAAAGAAAGGGGAGTCCATTTCAGCTTACAAGGCTGAATTGAAGAAATTGTCCCAGCATTGTCAGTTCAGTAATGGGATTAATGATGCATTGAGAAATCATTTAGATTGTGGAATCTTACAAGAAAGCATTTTAAAACAGCTCCTAACTGAAGCACAACTTACATTTAAAAAAGCAGTTGAAATAGCTGTATCAATGGAAACAACTGGTAGAGGCACAACTGAGTTGTGATCAGGAATGAAAGTGAACGTGAACGAAATTGTAATGTCTAAACAGAAACCTGCCTGGTTGAACAAATTGTTTTTCTGCTGTAGCAGGGGCTCACATACACTGCAGGTTTAAAAGCAAAACTTGCAGAAAATGCCACAAAGTAGGACACATACAAAGAGTATGTTAGGCAGACAAAAATAAATGGACTGCACGGGGAGAAGGAAAAGATAAAAAGTCAAGTTTCAGTTTCAAAAAGAGTATTAATCGACATGCTGTTGATGAAAGCTCTGATAATGATGAGAATGACACAGGACTGAATAGCCTTGAGATTTAATAGGTGAACACTAACAAGGGATAAGCCACATGGCTTACACTAGAAGTGATGGCCAAATCAATTAAAATGGAATTGGACACTGGCTCAGCTGTGTCAGTCATTCCACAAAATGAGTTTGAATGACATTTCAAAGATACTGAACCGAAGCCTGCAGATATCCAACTAAGAACTTATACTGGGGAAAAGATAACTCCTATGGGAATGACGTTTGTAACTGAAATACAACAACCATCAAGCCAGGTTGGGCTTGCATTGTGGGGTCATGATTGGCTGAGACAACTGCAACTTGTTTGGAGATCCATCTATCATTTGCATGCCACATCTCCTGTGATAGAGTCAACTGAAAGCAAATTAAGAAATACATGGGATGATGCCACAACAATGTTCAAGGATGGCATTGGAAAACTCAGATGAATCAAGGGTAAATAGTGTTAAGTGAGAATGCCATATCCAAGTTTTGCAAAGCCTGTCCAGCCCCTTATATCATCTGGGATAAAATAGTCAGTGAGTTAGATTGCATGCATACTGAAGGAATTCTTTCCAAGTCTGAGTGAAAGCCATGAGCAAGTCCCAGCAGCCAAGAAGAGCGGGTCTGTCAGGATCTGTGGTGATTTCAATGTCATCTTTAAAGTAGCATGAAAGTAGATCAATACCCTCTGCCCAGGATAGAGGCTATCTTCACAAACCTTTCTGGAAGAAAACACTTCAGCAGAGTGGATTTAGCTGATGCCTACCTGAAGATGGAGATGGAAGAAGAGTCCAAATTATTTCTCAACATAAACACTTATCGCTATAATAGGCTTATTTTTGGAGTAGCATCAGTACCTGCACTCTGGTTTGGACCAGGAGGCACTCAGTGTTACATCATTGCTAATGTAAGCATGACAAGGAACATCTCTAAAATATCAAGACAGTGTTGAAATGATTTGAAGAATATGGACTCAGAGCATGGTGCAAAAAGTGTGAGTTCTTTAAATGAAGCATCACTTACTGTGGTCACACCATTGCTGCACAAGGATTACACCTGGGTGCTGAACATATTCAAGCAGTGGTGGATGCCCCAAGGCCAAAGGATTTGTCACCGTTGCAATCCTTTTGAGAATTGGTCAATTACTATAGCAGGCTCCTGCTAAACCTGGCTACTGGCTACTGTGCTCCACTCCTTGAACTCCTTAATACAGATCGTGAAGACACAAAATGGACAAAGCAGTGTGAGGTGGCTTTCCAAAAAGCAAAGGAAATTGTGACATCGTACTCACACATTATAATCCACATCATCCAGTTAAGCTTGCCTATGATATAGGTGCAGTCATGTCACTATGAGTGATGGAAGAGAATGCCCCGTAGCCTTTACATCACGTTCCCGTACTGCTGCAGGGGAAGTTACGCACAGATTGATAGGGAAGCCTTGAGTCTGGTTTGGGGGGTAAAACATTTTAACCAGTAGCTGTATGGGAGAGAGTTTACCCTCATTACTGATTATCAACCACTGGTGTCCATTTACAATCCACAAAAGGATGTTCCATGAACTCAGAGATACACGCTGTAATTTGGAGAACACAATTACAAGATCGAATTGAAGAGGACAGATGGAATGTTCTGTTTATCCTTGGAAAAGGAAATCATGAAACACTTACCAAAGAGGACACGCTTCTTGATACATTTTCCCTAACGAAAAATCAAGAGTCTCCTTCTTACCTGATTGTAAAAGAACGCTGACAGGGATGATGGCAGAGCAGCAATGGCTGGAATTTCTGGAAGGAATTCGGAAGGCTCAGGGTATATACATCCCAAAGAGGAAGAAGTATTCTAACGGTGAACAGGAGCCTAACAAGAGAAATCAAAGTCAATATAAAAGCCAAAGTGAGGGCATGTAATAGAGCAAAAAGTAGTGGGAAGTTAGAGGATTGGGAAGCTTTTAAAAACCAACAAAAGGTAACTAAAAAATGTCATTAAGGAAAAGATGTAATATGAAGGTAAGCTAGCCAATAATATTAAAGAGGATATCAAAAGTTTCTTCAGATACCTAAAGTGTAAAAGAGAGGCATGAGTGGATATTGGACTGCTGAAAAATGATGCTGGAGAGGTAGCAATGGGTGACAAGGAACATTAGATGAACTGAATAAGGATTTGGCATCAGTCTTCACTGCGGAAGACATCAGCAAAATGCTGGATGTTTGAGAGTGTCAGGGGCAGAAGCGTGTGAAAGTTCTTGGGAAACTGAAAGGTGTGAAGGTAGATAAATGGATGTCTGTGGATTTCTATACTGTAGTTGAATTATACAGTATACTGTGGATATTAGATGACTAGACAGCAATATGTTACATATTTGAGTTGAGAGGTATTCTATACTGAGTTGGAGTTTACAGCTAAGGAGTAAGGATTGTCCTGTATTTAGTAATTTTTGAGTAATAGTGTAAATATATTGTTTAAGTATTCTTTTACATAATTCGCTGCAAGTTATATGTAAGAAGTATGTGAATGGCATAAGTTATTATGCCACCACGTTACACGTGTGTGCCTCATGAACAGATCGCATTTTTTTCTTTGAATTAGTTTATGGAGTTACAAAATGTAACATAAAGTGAGAGGGGAAAGATTTTAAAAGGACCTGAGAGAAACAGAGAAGTTTGTACGTGGAATGAGCTGCCAAAGAAAGTGTTAGAGGTGAGTAAGGTCACGATATTTGGACAGTTACGTGGATCAGAAAAAAATTAGGGTTATGGGGCAAATGCAGGCAAATGCGATTGGCTCAGTTTGACAACTTGGTCAGCATGAACAAGTTGGGCCGAAAGGCCTCTTTCTATGCAGCACAGCTCTGTAACTCTATTATTCTTGTAGGAGGAAACAAAAGCATTGTGGAATCAGGCATGTTTTCCCTGTGACAGTGTGGTCACATTGAGAACACACACATTCCATGCAGAGAGCACCGGAGCAACACGAGCAAAATGACGGGGGAGCTCGGCTGGCCAGGCAGCATCTGTGGAGGGGAATAAACAGTCGACATTCTGGGGAGAGTCCTGATGAAGGGTCTCGGCCCAAAATATCCATTGCTTATTTCCCTCCCAGTCTGTTGAGTTCCTTGAGCTAGATAGGTATCTTATGGATAGAGGAATCAAAGGATATGGGGACAAGGCAGGAACAGGGTATTGATAGTAATTGATCAGCCATGATCTCAAAATGGCGGTGTAGGCTTGAAGGGCCGAATGGTCTACTTCTGCACCTATTGTCTATAAGACAGAATTCCTTGGAAGACTCTCATGTTAGATAAAACAGAGGGTAAAAGAAGGATGACAGATGCTATAATGGATAAATAATATGTTCTTGATTAGCCAGGGCATCAAAGGTTATGGGGTGAAAGCAGGGCAGAGGGGATGACTGGATGCAGTGGATCAGCTCATGTCTGAATGGCAGAGCAGAGTTGATGGGCTGAATGGCCTACTTCTGCTCCTGTATCTTATGGTCTTAATATTACTGAGACAATGCACATGACCTTGGGGGATTTTAGAGAGGCAGCTTCCAACAAGTTGACTTGGTGTGCAGGAGTCCATGAGGTCACGAAGGGTCAGACTCGACTTAATGACTGAACAGCAAAATTACATTGAGGTTGCTTCCTCCAGCTATTTACCTGTCTTGACACACAAGGACTGGTCACTCAGGACAGAAATGAGAAGAAAATTTTGGGATTTTTAAATTAAAAGGCTGTGGAGGTCAGTTACAGAGTGCATTCAAGACGAAGAATCTTGATGAAGGGTCTCAGCCCGAAATTTCAACTGTTTATTCTTTTCTGTGGATGCTGTCTGACCTGCTGAGTTTTTCTAGCATTTTACATGCATTAATCTGGACTTCTAACATCTGCAGAATCTCTTGTGTTTAAGAAAAAGATGAGATATTATAATTATTAAGGGAATCAAGGAATATAGGTACAGTGCAAGAAAGTAGTACTAAGATGAAAGATTGTTTACAGCCTTATCCAATGGTGGAACAGACAGTTGCCCAAAAGTCTACTCTTTCATTTTCTTATATGTTGTGTGGTGCCTACTGGAATCAAATGAAGGATTCATCAGTCTGGACTTGTGCACATCACAAGTGTCCTGGAAAAGCTAAATTACTTATATTATATCTCAACCAATTCTAAAGAGGAAATTTTCTTAAGTGGTACAATGATATGAGAATAGCAAGGGTCAGAGTCATTAGGAGAGGGTGCAGGAGAGGGCAGCAGTGCTGGAAGGGTTTAAATCACATTGAAAGATATTTATAAGCAAACAATGACACAGTGCACTGGTGGTGAGAACCACATTACTTACTTGGTAAGGCAAGGGTTTAGGCAGCAGATCAGTCAATGTAGAGAGAGGGAAAGATCTCTTCTGTGCTTCCTCTGAGCCAATGAATTTCATGAAATACAGCAGGTAGCACATGAGGAGTGTGCTTGAGTACAGGAGCTGGGAAGAAAAAAGGAAAAGAATTATCTTGTGTCTGATGTTAACCATGACAATAAATTAAACTAATCTTACCTACCTGCACATACTCTATATTCTTCCATTACCTGCCTGCTCATGTGCCCAAGTACCTCGTAAATGGAACAATCGTTATCTACATCATCTTTTCCCCACACCCCCGCCCCAAACACAACAGGACACTCCAGGCACCCAACACTCTGTGTATGGAAAAATTTGGTCTGTACCTATCTATCCCTCGGCTCCTTAAGCCTGATCTGATCTTGGCCTCAAGAACACTTTTCTGCAATCAATAATATTCATATAGAAACATAAAAAACTTCCAGCACAATACAGGCCCTTCAGCCCACAAAGCTGTGCCAAACATGTCCTTACCTTAGAACTACCTAGGCTTACCCAT
>JAUOBT010000608.1:28183303-28196357 GCA_032362145.1 Hypanus berthalutzae
CCCACTCCAGGTCAGGAGTCAGCCACCATCGACTATGACGAGGGCATCAAGATCACCCCCTTCAACCTGGAGGAGGAGATGGAGGAAGGCCACTTCGACTCTGAGGGCAACTACTTCCTTAAGAAGGAGGGCGAGATACGTGACAACTGGCTCGACAACATTGACTGGGTGAGCGGATGAGGAAAGGCTGGGGCCTTCCAAGTGATGGGACTCTGGACCCTCTATGTTCAATTGGCACTCCAACATGCATCCTCCCTCGCCTACTGAGCATTCATGCCTCTCCCTCCTCCCTCTTAAAGCCATCCCATGATTGTTCTCCATTGATTTTACTCAAGCTTTCCCAATTACTGACTGTTGAAACTCTTCAAAATTTTTAAATGTTTCAGGAGCTTTCCTGAATGCTTGTTCTTCCAGCTTAGTAGGCTGCCTGATTACTTCCTCTCGCCGCTCACTGAAGCCCCTCTTTTGTTGTGAATGTTTCACTCGAATTTTCCTGATCTACTTGCACTCCTCGCTTCCTCAACTGTCAAACCCTCCCTAGATTTAAATATTTCTCCCCAGGTTTTCTAATCACTTCCTTTCACAAATAAGTTGCAGAACCTATGAATGCAGAGATTAGACAAGAGTGGAGGGAGAACAGGGTGAAGGGGCTAAGAGGCTTTCAACTGCTCCTCTGGGATGTACTCTCTGAGAGTCTCAGTTGGGAGTTGTGTTAATCCCAAAGCCCGAGAGTTATTGTAAAGTGGGAAAATGTATAAATACAGAGGTTAGACATGAGCAGAAGCAGAATGCAATAGATGGCCTGAATGGCCTGTTCTTGCTTCTACTCAGTATACTCCTAATGAAAAATGTTGTGGGTTGCTACCCGAAGTTGTGTCGGCTCACTCCCCCCGAGTGGCAGAATGTACAGCCACAGTCCAGAGGCAGTAGTCAGTGAATGGTGGGACCCTCAACAGGGAGGGTGTACGGAGGGATCTTGGGGTGCACGTCCACAGCTCCCTGAAAGTTGCTGGCAAAGAACGTCCAGGTACTGGGTTCCACATTCAGGAAGATACATTGCCACTTTAGACACTCTGCAGCTGGAGTATTGCATTCAGTTCTGGTTCAGTTAAAGGCTTTGGAGAGGGTGTTCCCCACTTGGAGAAGAGATTCACCAGGATGTTGCATGCATTAGAGGGCATGAGCTATAACGAAAGGTTGGACAAACTTCGGTGGTTTTACTGGAGTAGCGGAGGCAGAGGGGAGACCTGATTGTGAGAGGCGCGGAAGGCGTAGACGGCCGGTATCTTTTTTCCCCTGGGTTGAAATGTCTAATAGCAGAAGGCATACATTCAAAGTGAAGGGTGAAAGTTCAAAGGAGATGTGTGGGGCAAGTTTATTCACAGAGTGGTGGATGACTGGCAGTTGCTAGCAGGGTAGTGGTGGGGACAGATGTGATAGAGGTGGAGGCGTGGCACTGTTGATCAGAGATAGTGTCACGGCTACAGAAAAGGAGGACGTCATGGAGGGGTTGTCTACGGCGTCTCTGTGGGTGGAAGTTAGGAACAGGAAGGGGTCAATAACTCTACTGGGTGTTTTGTGTAGACCACCCAACAGTAACAGGGACATCGAGGAGCAGATAGGGAGACAGATTCAGGAAATAACAGGGTTGTTGAGGGGTGAGATTTTAATTTCCCAAATATTGATTGGTATCTCCCTGGAGTGAGGGGTTTAGATGGGGTGGAGTTTGTTAGGTCTGTTCAGGAAGGTGTACTGGCACAATATGTAGATAAGCATACAGGAAGGGAGGCTGTACTTGGTCTGGTGTTGGGAAATGAACCTGGCCAGATGTCAGGTCTCTCAGTGGGAGAGCATTTTGGAGATAGTGATCACAATTCGGTCTCTTTTACCATACCCTTAGAGAGGTATAGGATCAGGTAAGTTAGGGAAACCTTTAATTGGAGTAAAGTGAACTATGAGGCTATCAGGTTGGAACTTGTAAATATAAATTCGAAACAGATGTCCTCAGGGAAATGTACCGAAGAAATGTAGAAAATGTTCAGGGGATATTTGCATGGGGTTCTGAGTAGGTAAACTGCAATGAGACTTGGAAAGCACGGTAGAGTACAAGATCTGCGATGTAAAAAGGCTGTTGTAAATCTAGTCAAGAAGAGCTTACGAAAGGATCAAAAAACGAGGTAATGACATGAATCTGGAAGATTGTAACGCGAGCAGGAAGGAGCTTAAGAATGAAATCAGGAGAGCTAGAAGGGGTCTTGAGAAGGCCTGGGTGGACAGGTTTAAGGAGAACCCCAATGCATTCTGCAAGTATGTGAACAGCAAGAGGGTAGGATGTGAGAGAAAAGGACCAAACAAGTGCGGCAATGGAAAAGTGCGTATGGAACCGGAAGAAATAGCAGAGGTATTTAATAAACCATTTGCTTCGGTATTCCTAACGGAAAAGGATCTTGGTAATTATAGGGATGAATTGCAGTGGACTGAAAAGCTTGAGAATGTAGATATTAAGAAAGAGGATGTGGTGGAACTTTAGGAAAGCATCAAGTTGGATAAGTCACTGGGAGTGGAAGAGATGTACACCAGGCTACTGTTGGAAGCGAGGGACGGGATCGCTGAGCCTCTGGCAATGATCTTTGCATCATCAATGAGGACATGAGAGGTTCCGGAGGATTGGCGGGTTGCGAATGTTGTTCACTTATTCAAGAAAGGGAGTAGGGATAGCTCAGGAAATTATAGCCTAGGGCGTCTTACTTCAGTGATTGGTAAGTTGACGGAGAAGATCCTGAGAGGTAGGATTTATGAACATCTGGAGAGGTAAAATACGATTAGGAATAGTCAGCTTGGCTTTCTCAAAGGCAGGTCGTGCCTTACGAGCCTGAATGATTTTTTTGAGGATGTGACTACACACATTGACGAAGGTAGAGCAGCAGATGTAGCAAGACAGCAAGACATTTGATAAGGTACCCCAAGCAAGGCTTATTGAGAAGGTAAGGAGGCATTGGGATCAAAGGGGACATTGCTTTGTGGATCCAGAACTGACTTGCCCACAGAAGGCAAAGAATGGTTGTAGACGGGTCATATTCTGCTTGGAGGCCGGTGACCAGTGGAGTGACTCAGGCATCTGTTCTGGGACCATAAGTCTTCGTGATTTTTATAAATCACCTGGATGAGGAAGTGGAGGGAAGGGTTATTAAATTTGTTGATGATACAAAGGTTGGGGTGCTGTGGATAGTGTGGGGGGGAGCTGTCAGATGTCTCAACGGGACATTGACAGGATGCAAAACTGAGCTGAGAAGTGGCAGATAGAGTTCAACCCAAATAAGTGTGAAGTGGTTCACTTTATTAGGTCAAATATGATGGAAGAATATAATATTAATGGTAAGACTTGGCAGCATAGAGGATCAGAGGGATCTTAGAGTCCGAGTACATAGGACACTTAAAGCAGCTATGCAGGTTGACTCTGTGGTTAAGAAGGCGTACGGTGTATTGGCCTTCATCAGTCGTGGGATTGAGTTGGAGTCGAGAGGTAAAGTTTAAGAGTTGAGAGATTATGAGGGGGATAGATCGAGTTGACGTGAATAGGCTTTTTCAATTGAGAGTAGGGGAGATTCAAACAAGAGGACATGAATTGAGAGTTAGGGGCCGAAAGTTTAAGAGTAACACGAGGGGGAATTTCTTTACTCAGAGAGTGGTGGTTGTGTGGAATGAGCTTCCAGTAGAAGTGGTAGAGGCAGATTCGGTATTGTCATTTAAAGTAAAATTGGATAGGTAAATAGACAGGAAAGGAATGGGGGGTTATGAGCTGAGTGCAAGGGTCGAGATGTCCTGTTTCCATGCTGTAATTGTTATATGGTTATATGTTGCAGCAATATAGGACCCTGGTCAGACCCTACTTGGAGTACTGTGCTCAATTCTAGTCGCCTCACTATAGGAAGGACATGGAAACCAGAGGAGATTTAGAAGGATGTTGCCCGGGTTGGGGAGCATACCTTATGAGAATAGGTTGCGTGAACTCGGCCTTTTCTCTTGGAGTGACGGAGGATGAGAGGTGATTTGATAGAGGTGTACAAGATAACGAGAGGCATTGATCATGTAGATAGTCAAAGGCTTTTTCCCAGGGCTGAAATGGCTAGCATGAGAGGGCGTATTTTTAAGCTCCTTGGAAGTAGGTACAGAGGAGAGTTCGGGGGTAAGTTTTTTTACACAGAGAGGGGTGAGTGCGTGGAATGGGCTGCTGGCGGCGGTGGTGGAGACGGAAACGATCGGATCTTTAAACACCAGGATGGCTACATGGAGCTTAGAAATATAGAAAGCTATGGGTAAAACTGAGGTAATTCTAAGGTAGAAACATGTCCAGCACAGCGTTGTGGGCCGAAGGGCCTGTATTGTCCTGTATGTTTTCTATGTCTTCTTTGTTTCTACTGATCGCATTAATGTTCAGTGTCAGACATCCAGTGACTGTAAATACAATCTCTCACAGTCTGGTACTTACCACAGTTTCTGTATTTTACACTCGGGGTTCCTCAGAGCCACAGACACCAGTTTCACTCCTGAATCTCCCAGTTCATTCTGCCCAAGTCTAAACACAAACAGACAGATTGATGAACAAAGTGATTCAAGCCGTGGGTCTGAGGGAATTTCTCTCACTCGGGTATTTAAGGAAACATTAAACCCTTCAGTAAATCACTGATCGGAGTTCCCATCACTGTCAATGTCCCTCACTGCCCAGATCCAGGGTATTCGCCGAATATCAGTAATTTAGTCTGTCAGTGTGATTCTGTAAACCCCACATATTCTTTCACTTTTCCCGATGTAGAGAAAAGTGTTCCTTACCGAAATGCAGAAAGGTCAATGGGACACAATGAAATAGACACACCCTAGCTAAAAGGATGGGGAAAAGAGGTCCCACAGGAGGAAGGAGGCTGGGTAAGAGATCCTACAGGAGGAAGGGGGATGGGGATCGAGATCAGAGAATCCACAGGAGGAAGTGGGATGGGCGAGAGAAATCACAGTGGAAGTGGGATGGGGAAGATAGATCCCACAATAGGATGTGGAAGAGAGATCCCACAGGAGGAAGGGGGAGGAAGAAGAGGGATCCCACAGAAGTAAGGGGACTGGGGAAGAGGGATCCCACAGCATTAAGGGGGATGGAGAAGAGAGATCCCACAGGAGGAAGGGGGATGGGGAAGAGTGCTCCCACAGGTGGAAAGGGGATGGGGAAGAGCGATCCCAGAGGAGGATGGTGGAAGTGGAAGAGAGATCCCACGGGAGGAAGGGGGATGGGGAAGAGAGATCCCACAGGAGGAAGGGGGATGGGGAAGAGATATCCCACAGAAGGAAGCGGGCTGAGTAAGAAGTCCCACAGGAGGAAAGGCGATAGGGAAGAGAGATCCCTCAGGTGTAAGGGGGACTTGGAGGAAAGATCCCACAGGAAGAAGTGGGATGTGGAAGAGAGGTCCAACAGGAGGAAATCGGATGGGGAAGAGAGATTGAGGAAGGGGGATGGGCAAGAGAGATCCCAGAGGAGGATGGGAGATGCGGAAGAGATATCCCATATAAGGAAGGGAGATGGGGCCCACAGTAGGAAGGGGGTAGGTGATCTAGATCAGAGAATCCACAGGAAGAACAGGGATGGGGGAGAGCTCCCACAGGAGAAAGGGCGATAGGGAAGAAAGATCCCACAGGAGGATAAGGGATGGAGAAGAGAGATCCCAGAGGAGAAAGGGGGATTGGGTAGAGAACCAAAAGGAGGAAGGGGGATAGGGAAGAGAGATACCCCAGGAGGAAGGGAGATGGGAGAGAGAGATACCAAGGGAGGAAAGTGGATGGGGAACAGATAAACCACAGGAGGATGGGTGATTAGGAAGAGCAAACCCAGAGAAGGAGGAGGAATTGGGAAGAGAGTTCCTACAGGATGAAAGGGATGGGGAAGAGGGATCCCACATGAGGAAGTGGGCAGGGAAAGAGATCCCACATGAGAAAGGAGGATGGGGATCTAGATCAGAGAATCCACAGGAGGAAGAGGGATGGGTGAGAGCTCTCGCAGGAGAAAGGAGGATGGGGATCTTGATCGGAGAATGCACAGGAGGAGGGGCGATGGGGTAGAAAAACCCCAGAGAAAGAGGATTGATGGGGACGAGAGATCCTACAGGAGGAAGGGGGATGGGGAAGAGAGATCCCTCAGGAGGAAGGCGGCTAGGGAAGTGATCCCACAGGAGGAAAGGTGATGGGGATCTAGTACAGTGCATCCAGAGGAGGAATGGGGATGGGGAAGAGAAATCCCAGAGAAGGAGGAGGGATGGGGACGGGAGATCCTACAGGAAGAAGGGGGATCGGGAAAAGAGATCCCACACTGGAAGCGGGATGGGGTACGGATCCCACAGGAAGAAGGGGGATGGGGAAGTTATCACACAGGAGGAACGGGGATGGGGAAGAGAGATCCCACAGGAGGAAGGGGGCTGGGTAAGTGATCCCACAGGGAGAAGGGGGATGGGGATCTAGATCAGAGAATCCACAGGAGGAAGTGGGATAGGGGGTGAGAAATCCCAGAGGAAGGGGACGGGGAAGACAGATCCCACAGCAGGATGTGGAAGAGATATCTCACAGGAGGAAGGGGGACGGGGAAGAAATATCCCATAGGAGGATGGTGAGTGCGGAAGAGAGATCCCACAGGAGGAAGGGAGACGGGGAAGTGGGATCCCACAGGATTAAGGGGGATGGGGAAGAGACATTCCACAGGAGGAAGGGTGACGGGGAAGAGGGATCCCACAGGAAGAAGAGGGCTGAGGAGAGATCCCACAGGAGAAAGGGGGATGGGGATCTAGATCAGAGATCTCACAGGAGGAAACGGGACGTTGAAGAGGGATGCCACAGGAGAATAGGCGATAGGGAAGAGAGATCCATCAGGAGGAAGGGGGACTTAGAAGAAAGATCCAACAGGTGGAAGGGGGGTGGGCATGAAAGATCCCACAGGAAGAAGTGGAATGGGGAAGAGAGATCCCAGAGGAGGAAGGGGGATGGTGAAGAGATATCTCACAGGAGGAAGGGGGATGGGGAAGAGAGATCCCACACAGGAAGCGGTATGTGGTAGGGATCCCACAGGAAGAAGGGGGATTGTTAAGTAATCCCACAGGAGGATGGGGATCTTGATTAGAGAATCCACAGGAGGAAGTGGGATAGGGGAGAGAAATCCCAGAGGAGGAAGGGTGACGGGGAAGAGGGAACCCACAGTAAGAAGGGGGATGTGGAAGAGATCCCACAGGAGAAAGGTGAAGAAATCCCCCAGGAGAAAGGGGAATGGGGATCTAGATTAGAGATCCCACAGGAGGAAGCGGGACGTTGAAGAGGGATGCCACAGGAGGAAAGGCGATAGGGAAAAGAGATCCCTCAGGAGGAAGGGGGACTTGGAAGAAAGATCCCAGAGGAGTAAGGGTGATGGGCAAGAGATATCCGAGCGGAGGATGGGGGATGCGGTAGAGATACCCACAATATGAAGACTGATGTGATTGAGAGTTCCCACAGGAGGTAGGGGAATGGGGTAGAGATATCCCACGAGAAAGGGGGACGGGGTTCTAGATCAGAGAATCCACAGGAGGAACGGGGATGGGGGAGAGCTCCCACAGGAGAAAGGGCGATAGGGAAGAGAGATCCCACAGGAGCGAAAAGGGATGGAGAAGAGAGATCCCACAGGTGGAAAGGGGATGGGGAAGAGATTTCCCATAGGAGAAAGCAGGATTGGGTAGAGATCCCAAAGTAGGAAGTGGGATAGGGAAGAAAGGTCCCCCAGGAGGAAGGGAGATGGGAGAGATAGATAAAACCGGAGGAAAGTGGATGGGGAACAGATAAACCGCAGGAGGATTGGGGATTGGGGAGAGAAATCCCAGAGAAGGAGTAGGAAAGGGGAAGATAGTTCCTACAGGATGAAAGGGGATGGGGAAGAGAGATCCCAAAGGAAGAAGCGGAATGGGGAAGAGAGTTCACACAGGAAGAAAGGGGGCTGGGGAAGTTATCCCACAGGAGAAAGGAGGGTGGGTACCGAGATCAGAGAATCCACGGGAGGAAGACGGATGGGGGACAGCTCACACAGGAGAAACGGGGTTGGGGATCTAGATAAGAGAATTCACAGGAGGAAGGGGAAAGGGGGAGAAAATTCTGAAAGAAAGACGATTCATGGGGACGAGAAATCATACAGGAGGAAGGGGGATGTGGAAGAGAGATCCCACAGGAGGAAGGGGGCTGGGGGAGAGCTCCCACAGGAGAAAGGGCGATAGGGAAGTGAGATCCCACAGGAGCGAAAAGGGATGGAGAAGAGAGATCCCACAGGTGGAAAGGGGATGGGGAAGGGATTTCCCACAGCAGAAAGCAGAATTGGGTAGAGATCCCACATTAGGAAGTGGGATAGGGAAGAGAGGTCCTTCAGGAGGAAGGGAGATGGGAGAGATAGATAAAACCGGAGGAAAGGTTAATGGGGAACAGATAAACCGCAGCAAGATGGGGGATTGGGGAAAGAATCCCAGAGAAGGAGTAGGAATGGGGAAGAGAGATCCCAAAGGAGGAAAAGGGATGGGGAAGAGGGTTCACACAGGAGGAAGGGGGGCTGGGGAAGTGAACCCACAGGAGAAAGGATGGTCAGTACCGAGCTCAGAGAATCCAGGGTAGGAAGAGGGATGGGGACAGCTCACAAAGGAGAATGGGGGTTGGGGATCTAGATCAGAGAATTCACAGGAGGAAGGGGAAAGGGGGAGACAATTCCGAAAGAAAGACGATGCATGGGGACGAGAGACCCTACAGGAGGAAGGCTGATAGGGACGAGAGATCCTACAGGAGAAAGGGGGATGGGGAAGAGATCCCACAGCAAGATGCGGGATGGGGAAGATATCACACAGATGGAAGTGGGATGGTGAAGATAGATCCTACAGGAGGATGTGGAAGAGGGATCCTACAGGAGGAAGTGGGATGGGGATGAGGGATCCGACAGGAGGAAGTGGTATGGGGAATTGAGATCCCACAGGAGGAAGGGGGATTGGGAAGAGAGATCCCAGAGGAGGATGGCGGATGGGGAAAAGAGTTCCCGCAGGAGGAAGGCGGACGGGGAAGTTGGATCCCGCAGGATTAAGGGGGATTGGGAAGAGAGATCCCACAGGAGGAAGTGGAATGGGGAAGAAAGATCCCAGAGGAGGAAGGGGGATGGGCTAGAGAGATCCGAGAGGAGGATGGGGGATGGGGAAGAGAGGTCCCGCAGGAGTAGGGGTGACCGAGAAGAGAGATCCCACAGGAGGAAGGGGGACGGGGAAGAGGGATCGCACAGGAGGAAGGAGGACGGGGAAGAGTAATCTCACAGGAGGAAGGGGAATGGGGTAGAGATATCCCACAGGAGAAAGGGGGACGGGGATCTAGATCAGAGAATCCACAGGAGGAACAGGGACGGGGGAGAGCTCCCACAGGAGAAAGGACGATAGGGAAGAGAGATCCCACAGGAGCGAAAAGGGATGGAGAAGAGAGATCCCACAGGTGGAAAGGGGATGGCGAAGAGATTTCCCATAGGAGAAAGCAGGATTGGGTAGAGATCCCGAAGTGGGATAGGGGTACCCCAGGATGAAGGGAAATGGGTGAGAGAGATAAAACCGGAAAGTGGATGGGGAACAGATAAACCGGAGGAAGATGGGGCATTGGGGAGAGAAATCCCAGAGAAGGAGTAGGAATGTGGAAGAGAGTTCCTACAGGATGAAAGGGGATGGGGAAGAGAGATCCCAAAGGAGGAAGCGGGATGTGGAAGAGGGTTCACACAGGAGGAATGGGGCTGGGGAAGTGATCTCACAGGAGAAAGAAGGGTCGGTACCGAGCTCAGAGAATCCACGGGAGGAAGAGGGATGGGGGAGAGCTCACACAGGAGATAAGGGTTTGGGGATCTAGATCAGAGAATTCAGAGGAGGAAGGGGAAAGGGGGAGACCGTTCCGAAAGAAAGACGATTCATGGGGACGAGAGACCCTACAGGAGGAATGGGGATGTGGAAGAGAGATCCTACAGGAGGAAGGGGGATGGGGAAAAGAGATCCCACTGAGGAAGCGGGATGGTGTAGTGATCCCACAGGAGGAAGGGGTATGGGGTATATATCACACAGTAAGAAGGGGGATGGGGATATAGATCAGATAATCCTTAGGAGGAAGTGGGATGGGGGAGAGAAATCCCAGAGGAGGAATGGCGATGGTAAAGATAGATCCCACAGGAGGATGTGGAAGAGAGTTCCCACAGGAGGAACGGGGATGGGGAAGCGAGACCCTATGGGAGGAAGGGGGATGGGGAAGAGAGATCCCACAGGGGGAAGAGGGATGGGGAAGAGAGATCCCACTGTGGAAGCGGGATGGGTTAGAGATCCCACACGAAGATGGGGTATGGGGAAGATATCACACAGAAGGAAGGGGGATGGGTAAGACATCCCAAAGGGAGAAGGGGGATGGGGATATAGATCAGAGAAATCCCAGAGGAGGAATGGCGATGGTGAAGTTAGATCCCACAGGAGGATGTGGAAGAGAGATCCCAGTGAAGGAACGGGGATGGGGAAGTGCTCACAGGAGGCAGGGGGATGGGGAAGAGGATCGCACAGGAGGAAGGGCGACGGTGAAGAAAGTTCCCACAGGAGGAAGGGGAACGCGGAAGAGAGATTGCACAAGAGGAAGGGGGACTGGGAAGAGAGATCCACAGGATAAAGGTGACGGGGAAGTGCGATCCTACAGGAGGAAAGGCGATAAGCAAGAGAGATCCCTCAGGAGGAAGGACTTGGAAGGAAGATCCCACAGGAGGAATGGGGATGGGGAAGAGAGATCCCACAGGAGGAAAGGCGATGGGGAAGGGCGATCCCAGAAGAGGAAGCGGGCTGGGGAAGATATCCCCATGGCGGATTCGGGATGGGGAAGATAGATCCCACAGCAGGAAGACTGAAGTTTAAGAGAGATCCCACAGGAGAAAGGGGGACGGGGATATAGATCAGAGAATCCACAGGAGGAATGGGGAGGAGAGGTCCTGCAGGATGAAGTGGTATGGGGAAGAAAGTTCCCACAGGAGGAAGGGTGACAGGGAAGAGCGATCCCACAGGAGGAATGGTGATGGGGAAGAGGAATCCCACAGGAGGAAGGGGGCTGGGGAACAGATCCCACAGGAGGAAAGGGGATGGGTATCTAGATCAGTGAATCCACAGGAGGAAGGGGGATGGGGGAGAAAAATCCCAGAGAAGGAGGAGGGATGGGGACGAGAAATCCTACAGGAGGAAGGGCAATAGGGACGAGAGATCCTACAGGATTAAGGGGGATGGGGAAGATAGTTCCCACTGAGGAAGTGGGATGGGGTAGAGATCACACAGGAGGATGGAGGATGGAGAAGAGTGATCCGACAGGAGGAAGGAGGATAGGGACGAGAGATCCTACAGGTGGAAGGGGGATGGGGAAGAGAGATCGCACAGGGCGAATGGGAATGGGGATCTAGATCAGAGAATCCTCAGGAGGAAGTGCGATGGGGGAGAGAAATCGCAGAGGAGGAATGGCGATGGTGAAGATAGATCACACAGGAGGATGTGGAAGAGATATCCCACAGGAGGAACGGGGATGGGGAAGAGTGATCGAACAGTGGGAAGTTGACGGGGAGAAGGGAGCGCACAGGAGGGAGGGGATAGGGAATGGAGATCCCACATGATGAAAGTGGATGGGGAAGATATATCCCTCGGAAGAAAGATGGTGGGGAGGAGATTTCCCACCGTTGGAAGGAGAATGGGGAAGAGTGATCCAACTGGAGGAGGGGGATGCGGAACAGAGATCCCATAGGAGGATGGCGAATAGGGAAGAGAGATCCCACAGGAAGAAATGGGATTGGAAGGAGAGATCCCACCGGATTGAAGGGGGTTGGGAATGAGAGATCCCACAAGAGAATGGAGAATGTGGAAGAGAGATGTATAGGAGGAAGTGAAATGGGCAAGCAAGTTCCCATAGGAAGTGAAGGGAGGGGGACAGAGCCCCCGCGGGGGTCAGGTGGATGGGGAAGAGAGATCCCACAGTAGGAAATGGGATAGGGAAGAGGGAACCCACAGGAAGAAAGGGGTGGGTTGTTTAAATCCGACAAGAGGAATGGGGATGGGGAATAGATATGGTGAAGTGGGATGGGAGCAGAGGCCCCAGAGGGTGAAAAGGGATGGGGAAGAGAGATCCCCCAGGAGCATGGGGGGCGGAGTGGAGAAGAGAGATTCCACTGTAGGAATGGGGATTCGGAAGAGAGTTTCATCAGGAGGAAGGGAACTGGTGATGAGTGATCCCACAGGAGGAAGGGGAATGGCGATGAGAGACCCGGCAGCAGGCAGGAATGGGGAAAGGAGATCCCAGTGAAGGAAGGGGGCTGGGGATGAGAGATCCCACAGGAGGAAGGTGGATGCTGAGGAGAGTTCCAACAGTTGGAAGGAAGTGAGAGTGGGAACAGAGAGCCCAGAAGATGAAAGGGGGATGGGAATGTGAGATCTCACAGGTGGATCTCGTACCCGTGCCACTTGCTAGTGAGGCTAGAAATAGGAAGATAATGCAGCTAAATACGTGTCTGAGGGCTTGCTGCGTGGGGGAGGGGTTCATGTCTGGACAATTGGGCTTTCTTCGAGGAGAGGTGGGACCAGTTCGAATTGGACAGTTTGCACCTGAACTGGAGGGGACTAATATCCTTGCCAGTAGGTTAGCAAGTTCTGCTCCGAGGGTTTTAAACTAGATTGCAGGGGGAGGGGAACCAGAGTGTTAGAGCAGATAGTGAGGTGGAGGAGGATAAGGGTCATGCGCGGACTGCTTGTACAGACAGATATCAAAGGTCTGTACGTGATAGAAATGTTCTCAGGTGCATCTATTTCAATGCAAGGAGTATTGCAGGTAGGTGAGATGAGTTTAGGGTGTGGATTGGCACACGATGATATCGACATTATTGCTATTAGTAAGACTTAGTTTGCAGGAGGGGCAGGACTGGCAGCTTCATGTTCCGGGTTTCCATTGTTTCAGACGTGATGGGGGGAGGGATGAAAGGCGGAGAAGTGGCATT
>JAUOBT010000610.1:0-10635 GCA_032362145.1 Hypanus berthalutzae
CAGGTTGCGTCGTCGGTCAGGAAGGAAAATGCACAGAACAACACGCTGGATGAACTCTGCAGGTCGGGCAGCATCCGTGGAAACGAGCAGTCAACGTTCCGGGCCGAGACCCTTCATCAGGAGTGAAGAGGGAGGGACAGGGGCCCTATAAAGAAGGCGGGGGGAGGGTAGGGAGAAGAACGGTGGTAGGTGCCATGTGAGAAACCAGAATGGGAAAGATCAATGGGTGAAGCAGGGGAAGCAGAGAGGGGATCGGCAGGAAAGCTGAAGAAGGAATGTAAGATGAAAGCACTATGGGTAGTAGAAGAAAGCGGAATCATGAGAGTGGTGATAGGCAGTTGGAGGAGGAGGCAGAGTGAAACTGGAATTGGAGAAGGGAGGGTGAGGGAATTACCGGAAGTTGGAGAATTCAACATTCATGCCGAGGGGTCGGAGACTACCCAAATGATATATGAGTGTTGAACTGACAATTCCCCGTGCATTAGCAAACCCGCTGACTCTACTTCCCCAACTCAGCCTACACACCGAAATCGGTGTGCGCCCCGAATTCTACACTCACGTACCTGTGTGAAGCACATTTAGTTGTAGGTCATACATGGAGCACCCTCGGGGTGAAACGTCTGTCGTCAGATCCCCTTGACATTCCCCCTTTCATCTTAAACCTGTTTCCAGTGCTTTTCAGCTACATGACCCAGGGCAAAAGACCGCGACCGTCAACTTATCAATTTCCCTCACACAGTTGGTTTATTCAGAGTCTGGCTCAGTCCGTCATCGGTCAGGGCACAAAACGCCTGAACTGAGATGTCATGACTCTCTGACATCAGAACCGGGTCACGCTGTCTCTGACGTGACTTCTTCAGTGTGAAGATAAAACGATGTGTGAGTAATCTTTGGGAGTAAAATGGAGCTGTGAAAATGATCGATGAATATCCCGATTCCAATTACTGATGGGGCCGGTTTCAGTGATTTAACCGTGACTGTCTCAGGAAACATATTCTGACGGAGCCGAGGAGGAATGCACAGAGAGGGAGCACACACCAAATGCTGCAGGAATTCAGCATGTTAGGCAGCATCTATGGAAATTAGCAAACTCTGAACAGTCCACGGCGAGACCCTTCTTGTGTACGAAGCTGTGCTCCAATTTACGGCCAGTCCGAGAGGGAAAGTAGGGACAAACTAGTAACATGAGGCACACTGACTCCGTTACTGGAAGTAATATACAGCTCCGTTCATTTCGACAACACACGTCAGCAGATCCATGGACACTGGCTCACGTAATGGGACACAGTTATTGACCAAAAGACAGTGGAATCTGACCGCGACAAACACCACAGGAGACTTGAAACACAAGACCAGGGATTCACTCTGAAAATTAACTGAGAAACTGAATTTCACAACGTAAGCTCATCCCAGTCACAACTTCCTAGAGAGGGGCCTCTCCCCAACTCTGGCAAATTTGCACTAAATCCCTCCCAGATACAACTTACCAAGAATCCTGACCAACACAGTGGTACTACTCTGGATAAAGTGTTATTAATGGTGCTCACGTTGTTCAATAAATCAGAAACATAATCTATAACTAACTGGTACAACTCTGGATAGGGTGCCATTTAATCCCTCCCAGTCACACCTTCCGGTAGAACACCATTGATGGAACATACTAACCCTCACAAATTATTTTAAAACTTCTAAGAGCGGTGAAACCAGATGCCCAAAATTTCTTGGATAATGGTTGACACGTGCACAGGCAGGCAATGTAGCGAGGCCGAATACGTGCAGGCCGGTGGGATACGATTCATGTGGTGTCACGGTTGGCACTGACACAGCTGGCGGAGAGATCTGCACTTGGGCTTCACCTTTCTCTGCTCTATGGTGGTTTGGAGAATGTTGGCCAAGTGGGGTCGGGTAAATACTTTTGGCGAGACGACAGAATCGTGTGCCTGTATTGCTTAAGGACTGGAGCAGCAGAAAATGGCGGAGCTGCCCTCGGGCCTGCTGTTCCAGACATAAGAGTCCGTGGTGTTGCTTTCCAGCTCGCAGCTGCGCACAACGAGGCTGTGTGACGTAGGTGTTGTATTCCTCTGGCTGTCTCCTCAGGATTTGCCTCTCTAGGTGGAGTCGAGGGAAGAGGCACCCAAGTTCACTGGATGTTCCAAGTGCTCGTGAAAGTAAACCCTTCGGCTTCCACCTTGCAGCTCCCAAGACCCTCAAGAACGATCCCACCTCCCACACTTCCAAACTAAAACCAGCAAATACCAATCCGTTAGCTCCATCACCATCAGTGCGGCTGACACCCACGTTTGTCCATGGGAAACATATTCGTCGTAAAATGAATTCCGGACTCAGGAACTGTTCGGCGTGTTCGGGGTGGACTGAGAGGGATCCGGACCCGAGGAAGACTGCTGGGTTCCTGGAATGGACAACTTGGATCCGGCGCTCATACATGACAACCATCATCATCTCTCCAAGTGGACAGGGCCGTCAGGATCCGGCCGCAGGGGATCGGGTCCTGTTACGATGCGCAACCAACCACGCCACCTTCCGAGGGTCAGACGCTCCGATTTTCCAAAATATGGCGAGCTGCCGCGGTCCCTTTAAAGGTTCATGGTTGCTCCGCTCATTGACTGACATATTCTGTCGCTGGAACTTTTATATTTAAAGAGCAGCTGAACCGTCAGCTTAGCTCTTGCTTCTTGTCTAGCATCTGGTTATGAACCCTTTCTTCGTTTCAGTCACATGTTGGGTTTCGATTCTAGTCTCTTTCACCAATCGAATTCCCAGCTCTGTACTCCACCACCCAACCCCTTCCTGTTTTCACCTATCACTTTGTATTCCACCCCCCCCCCCCGCCAACTTTTAACTCTATATCTCATCTTTTCATCTCCTGTCCTGCTGAAGGGTCCCGGCCCGATACTGCCCAGCTGAGTCCTTGCAGCATTTTGTGTGTGTTACTTTTTCGCTGGATCGCAAGTGACTTGTTGCTTTCACGTCACAAATGTGCCACCCTTCAATGAGCAGGACTACTGCTCCCTCCATTATACTCACTGGTATTTAATCGATGAGATCACATCATCAGTCATCCGGTGAGTCGAGGTTAAGAGTAACTGGAAAGTCTCCAGGATTCGGCAGATAATATCACTTGTTCTTTCTAGCGCTGTGGGACATGGCCAGGACGAGAAATCATATCAGTGTTCTCTCAGGTTCGTTTTAACGGCTGTGTGGACCAACCATTGGTTAAACAGGAGATTTTTACACAGCCTGAAAACATCACGGTTCTTTAAATTAACATTGTATAAAAGTAAATGCCACATGTGCGGTAACAAAGGGTATCTGCGTGGGAGCTTGTCACAGCCACCTGTCCAATGAACTCTGCAGATTCACACCTGTCCAATGAACACTGCAGATTCACCACCTGTCCAATGAACTCTTCAGATTCACCACCTGTCCAATGAACTCTTCAGGTTCACCACCTGTCCAATAAACTCTGCAGATTCACCACCTGTCCAATGAACTCTTCAGGTTCACCACCTGTCCAATGAATTCTTCAGACTCACCACCTGTCCACTGAACTCTGCAGATTCACCACTGTCTAGCGAAAGAACTTCTTCTTTATTCCCATTCTATAAGGAAATCTCTCTGTTTTGAGTTTGAGTCGTCCCCACCACGAGAGACAGCCTCTTCACGTACACTCTATCGACACCTTTCAACATTCGATAGGTCATTTTTAATTCTTCTAAGTTTAAGATTGGTGTCTCAGGGCGGGCTCTTGATGAGAGAAGCCTTTCAATCCCAGAATGGTTTTCATAAACATAACTTGAACCTTGTCCAATGTAATCACAGCTATTGTTCGAAAACGGTCCCAAAGCTGATCACAATACTCTAAGCGAGGCCTCACTGTTGCTTTATCCTTCTGTATTTTAGCCCTAAACAAATGAATGCCAATATCAAATCTGCCTTCCTCATCGCCAACTCCACCTGCAAATTAACCTTCCCCGAATCCTGCACAACACTCAAGTTTCTTTGATTGTCTGATGTTTGAAATGTCTCTTCCTTTAGAATATAGAGTACGCTTTTATTTTTTCCGCCAAAGTGCCGGACTACAAACTTCCTAAAATGCTGTTATTGATGTCTTTTCTAAATACTTTTACAGGCCAAAAACGGTAAATAGAACTGAGTACAGGCATCTCAAACACAACGTAAGTTTTGCTTGTTTTGCAGGAGTGACCAAATATTTCCAATGTGACATCAATATATCAAAGTCATGAGCTTGAAATTAGGTTTCTGGCATTCTAATGGAATACTTAATCCCATTAGGTATTTCCACAACTAAACTGGGATACAAATCATCACAGCTCCATTTATGGATTCCCACATAACACCAGTTACACAAAGATACTTTTCTGCTGCTTTCACAATAATTTTAATTTCTTCAGCCTGACTAGATGTCTGATCAGTACAATTCAGCACATCGGTTACAGCCGTCACAAATTTAATTTCATTAGCAGTAAATATCGTTAGTAAGTCAATCGTGATGTGGACATATATCCACTGACGTCACCGTCTTTTCTCTGAGTGTTAACACTCAAACCTTTTGCAAGTCCACACTCCATTACTGACGTTCATATTAACTAATCACCGTGTAGCTTGTTTTTTGACAGACAGCCAACTCAGCCAGTGCTAGCAAGAGATGGACTTTAGTCTGAGCTACGATAGGCCCCTCCTCATTTGCTGTCAGTCGCTATCGCCGAATTCAGCGAGTTTCTGCCTTTGGTGGTGTCGGCCAGGCCGTCCGGAACAGCGGGCGTGGTTCTTTATCGATGTCTTGTTGAGTCGGTACGGCGGATGTTGGTGCCGGTTGAGGAAGAGTTTTGAACCTGTGATCGAGTGAGGAGTCAAAGCATTTGGACTACAACTTCCATATGGCCCCGCGGGCCCGGATGTTCGTCAGCTGCCGCCGACTGAGCGCGGTGACAGGAGTTGTAGTTCATAGTGAAGGTGAGTCCATCTGGTACGGTGAGCAACGGGAGTTGTATTTCCGATGCGAATCGTGTGTTTCTGAGTTATGTACAACAGCTTCAGTTACGAACACTTTGTGTCACGTGTCACCCTTTGCACCAACCTACAATCGCATCGTGACAGTGGGGCCTGTGGAGTGGGCGGTCAGAATCAGTGTTGGATCGCCCTCAGGTTTGGGATCAGTGCACAGCAATTATCCCGTCTCCTTATGACTCGAGTTCTCCAGTCCCGGCTACAAAAGCCGTGAATCCTTACTGCGGCTTTCCAGGTTAATCACATCCCTCCTGAGGCGGGCGACCAGAGATACACACAGTCTTCCGGCTGCGGTCTCACCAACACATAAGAGTACAGCAACTTTCCAGGTCAATCACACCCCTCCTGAGGCGAGCGACCAGAGATACACACAGTCCTCCGGCTGTGGTCTCACCAACACGGAACAGTACATCAGGGGAACTAGCCCTGCTGCTGACTGTGCTGTTCAGAAACAAATGAACTGGGCATTTCATCCCTTAAAAAAAAACAATTCTTTATGACTACTCAAGGTCCACATCCCTCTATTCTCCTCACATTCATGAGATATCTAATTGCCTCTATTGCATCTGCCCCCACAATCACCCCTGTAATTCATTCCAGACACCCACCACTATGTGGATGAAAAGAACAAACTTGTAACGCACGTCTCCCTTAAACATTAGAGTTAGGTTTAACATTGTTCTACTATATATATTTTTACAGTACTAACTAATAAAAAATATACAAAATTAGGCCAAATTACAAAATAAATAAACAGTTTTATTTTTGACTAATGAGGTAGTCCGTTAGTCACGGACTAATAAGGTAGTCTTCACCCTTTCACCCTGAACACATGCCCTGTGGTATTCGGCCTTGCATCCTCAAGCTGTCCACTGTGTCTCTGCCCTTGACCTGCTGACACTCCACATGCTCGTTAGATTATCCCAGAGCAAGATTTATTTCAAGCAGTTCAGAAAATAACTGGTTCATGTTTAAATAATAGCAAGAACAATTTTCAACATTCAAAGTGCAATTATCATTAAAGTTTCTATAAAAGAAACATTTTTGAGGTTTGTCACTCTCCCTGCCCGCGCACAATGCACCGACACCTCGAAATCCGTATTCGCCGATGCGTTGATAAATCTGAGCACATTCACAAATCCACACGGGCGCAAAATCCTTGTGGAACGCAAATCCGCTTGCCTCCGCAAATCCGCGGACACGTCCAAACCCACAGATATCCCGACATTCACCGCAGATTATCCCCAAACACGCTGCGACACCCACCTGCACGTCAGATGGTCCCTGAGCAAGAATCTTTTCAAACATTTCAGAAAATATCTGCCTCGACATTAAAAATCCGCATGAAGCCTAAAATTCTTGTGCAAATCTTGATACACCGAGACATGCAGATCTGTGTAAAACCCAAATCCTTGTGGACCCCACGATCGACAACGCACCCCTGAGACTGTGCACATCACCAATCCTTGCGCCCACCACCATATCTGACAACCAACCGCTGAAGCTCTGCGTATCCCCAAATCAATGTCCGTCCCCAGGTGTCCGCACATCGACAAATAAGGGAGCACCCCAAACCCGCTGACAACCCCACATGCACATTGGATTCTCGCAGAGTAAGAATAATTTCAAACCGTTCACAAACTGAACCATAAAATATTTACGAGCTGAGATCAAAGTTTAAAAGTATTATTATTGTGTGTATAGATGAAAGCAATTTGAGATTGGTCACACTCCAAATCTGCAGAGACCCCCCCATCCGTGAGGACCCCGAATTCCGTGCGCACCCCCAAATCCGTACGCACCCCCATATCTATCCACATCCCGAAACTGCTGACACACCCACATGCAAATTAGACTATCCCAAACAAGAATTATTCCAACAAAATCTCTGCCTCCACCTTAAACGTAGCAAGAACAAAGTTTATAAGGGTTTCTACTATTAAAGTACCTATAAATGAAATAGCTTTGAGATTCGTCACAAATCCAAAAACGCAGACACCACAAATCTGGCAGAACACCGATACCCGTGTGGAACCCCACCGGAAATCCATCTGCACCCCAAATCCGTGTTGATATTATCAGTTAGACAGTCCTTATGTGTTCGGTTCTCACTGATTTTATTGCATTTCTCTAGTCCACTGCGAATGTCTGCAAGATCACGAATCTCAATGTCGTATAAGTTGACATGTAAGTACTTTGCTAATAAAGTTAGTTTCATATTTGAGCAGAAGCAAAACACATACGGGCACTGGCACAGGCACAGGCCTGCGCACAGAGAAATGGTATCAGGAACACCACCAGTACCACAGACGCTCCCACAGTCAGAGCCAGACAGAGACGCACACAGCGGTTCACCCCCACACACATAAACATTGACACACATACTGTACGTATACACAGACACAGAAACACATACACACACCAATCACAGACAAGCACGCATAGTACAGCAAATTAACAAATAGATCTGCACACTGAAACCCACTCATAAACAGCCACAGAAAACAGACAAATGCAGACACAGAAATCAAAAAAGAAAAGAAAGATACAGGATGAGACACGTAACAGCAACAGATACAGAGATACACAACAAACAGCCACACGGAATCACACACACAGACACACCCAAGTCAAGTCAAGTCGTCAACTTTTATTGTCATTTCGACGATAACTGCTGGTACAGTGCATCGTGAAAATGAGACCTTTTTCAGGACCATGATGTACATGACACAGTACAAAAAACTAGATTGAACTACGCAATAAATAAACAGAGAAAGCTATAGTAGACTACAGACCTACTCTGGACTGTATAAAGTGCACAAAACAGCATTACAATAAATAATAAACAATAATAATATTAACAATAATTATTAATACTAAATTTAATAAAGTAATTAATAAAGTAGGGCCAGGAGTCAGTTCAGGCTTCGGGTATTGAGGAGTCTGATACTTGGGGGAAGAAACTGTAACATAGTCCAGTCGTGAGAACCCGAAAGCTTCGGATCCTTTTCCCAGACGGCAGGAGGCAGAAGAGGTTCTATGACAGGTGCGAACACATACTCACTCTCAGGCTGACTAGGCACAGATAGTCCTAGACTCGCACACACACAAGGACTCCTACACATAGTCATAAACGCATGATTATGGAAGAAAACAGCGTACCTTTACTCAGAGAAAACATTTATTTCAATGGCAATGAACGTGGACATGTTTTTGGCCCAGGACAAAGTTTGGAATACCCCCGGTTCCCTGATGGGGGTTAGCGATAATCAGGAAAGAGGGATGACGTTGCATTCAAAGCAACACGTAGAAAATACTAAAGGAACTCAGCAATAAAGGTAGGTTCTATTGAAAAGAGTATTGTCGACATTTCCGGACAAAACCTTTGATCAGAACTTGGAAGAAGAAAGAGAATTTAAGCAAGAAGGCGCGGGGAGGTGTGAGGTGTGAAGAAGGCGGTCAATGTGGTAGGAGATAAGTGACAGCGGGAGTGGGGCGGGGTGAAGTTAGTTTGTGAAATAGTTGGAGAGAGAAAAATCTGATAGGAAGGGAACAAGATCATGGAAAAATGGGTAAGGGCGAGAGGAAGGGAGTTGATCGGCAGGTAAGGAGAAAAGGAGAGAGGGAAACAGGAATGGGGGAATGGTGAAGAGGGTGCAGATTAAAGGAAAGTTCGAGTGATCAATATTCATTGCATCCAGTTGGATCCCAACCAGACGGAACATAAAGTGTTTCTCCTCCAAACTGAGTGGCCTCATTGCACAGGAGGGGAGGCCATGGACTGACGTGTCGGAATGGGAATGGGAAGTAGAATTGAAATACGAGTGTTGAGTTCATATCCAGTATATGGAGATTTCCCCATTTTTAAGGTCGCATTCAGATGAGGTGTGATCAGACTTGCTGCAGACTGACAGTGAGAGATAGTTTTATTCCAGATGATCTTCGATCTGATTTCCTCAACTAAAGGTCGAAGGTCACACAGACAAAAACAAGAGGGGGTGAGATGGGTCTGATGGTGTTTTGCTGAAATGCTACTCCCAATTTACAGCCCTTAATACCATCACATTTTCCAATGTTTGCCGTTTCACAATTAATTCACTAAATTAATCGCGATCTGTCACCGTGGGGATTGCACGTGTCTGACGTAATCAGTTTGGAGATCGTTTGAATATCTTTATTTCTGAATCTGTTGAATCCTGTCCCTGTGGATTCGCTAAATGGTATTAAAAACCCCAGGCTTCTGCTGCTTTATCATTTCATTCCAACAAATCGCCGGTAGCACGGGGAACGAATCACAGGACAGAGAAAATGTATTCAATGTGGGATAGTTTCAAGAGAGTGCGGAAAATATTGTACGTGTTCATTGCTGTCTTTGGAGTTCCTGGTGAGTGTGCACACTTCATGTTTGTTATTTCTGTGTATTAACCTGTTTCCGATCAGTTTACCAGCTTCCAACTTGAAGATTATTGCACATATATCCGTCAGAAATATCAATACTGTCAATTCCACATCTGATTTTTCATATTTAATGACCAATAAAACAAAATTTCCGTCACCCCTCCGCCGGCAGGGATCGACCCTGACGTTTTTCGTCCCTTTAATGACACCTTTTCCGGAGTAGTCCCAGTGAAACTCTCCGGGAAGGTGTGATTGGAAGGGTTTTACTGGGAATTGGTCCAGAGTTATGCCCCGTGCTGGAGAAAGGTATTTTCCGCGCACCGAATATGCGACTGGGCGACCGGGAGGGTTTTACATTTTGAAGTTGACTGTCTCTGAGATATTGATCAGACTGAACACCTGGTCCTGTGATTTATGTCTCCCTGCTGAGTCCGTCATAGTCGGATCCCACTGTCTGCTGGTCAATAATTGGGTCTTATCACCTGAATCAGTGTCGTCGCACATACTGAAGTGGGTTATGGAATTGCTCTGCGTTGCAGAATTAATCCATTAACGGAGCCATACAGCCCCTGTTTACTAAGTTGACTCGGCATTCCCTCTGAGACCCGTCGTAAATTGGGGCATCGTTTCGTCCTGAAGAAGGGCCCGACACAGTCAGAGTATGCTCAGTTCAATAAAAGGTGTTGAGCTGCTGTGACCATCCAGTGCTTTGTGTGCGTTGCCCCCTCCTCAGCCCCACCAGAAGCCGAGTTCCTCGTGGCCTGTTCAGTCACGGCTCAGTCAGAGAAACCTACCCCCATCAGCGATGGAATCAGGATTAGCATCGATCGCTGTCGTTCATGCAGCTGGTTTTTAGCACCGAAGATTAGTCACAGATCGCCTTATTTGCACAGTGAAGAAGAGAGTTCAGAGATAGTGTGAGGCGTGTCAGATGTTAGATTAGCAGCTGTTTACACATTCTCGCAGCCCTGCACTTTATCCGAAACCCGGTGATTGTATTCAGTAATGCCCAGTGTCTGTTCTCTTCCCTCTCCTCCCTCCCGGTCTCTCTGTTTCCCTCTCTCTCCAGTGAATTTTGTGGCGATTGTGGTCCTGTCCCGGGGAAAGTGCGGCCTCTCTACCTGCACCACTCGCTACCTGGTAGCCATGGCAGCGGCTGATCTACTGACCATTGTCTTCGAGATCATT
>JAUOBT010000614.1:1031314-1042599 GCA_032362145.1 Hypanus berthalutzae
CCCCACCTTCTTGAAGTCAATGAGCAGCTCATTTGTTTTGCTGAGATTGTCATGATATCATGTCCCTCAGCTCCATATCTTCTTCCTGGACTCTGACTCAGCATTATTTGAGACATGGACCACTGTGGTGGTGTCATCCGCAAACTTGTAGATGGAGTTAGAGAGGAGTCTGGCCACGCAGTGATGAGAGTACAGGAAGCAGAGTAGGGTTCCATAAGACCATACCATACCCAGACCATTGGAGTTGACTTAGGCCATTTGGCCCATCAAGTCTGCTCTGCCCTTCAATCATGACTGATCCTTTTTTGCCCTCCTCAGCCCCACGCCCCAGCCTTCTCCGCATAACCTTTGATGCTGTAGCCAATCGAGAACCTATCAATCTCTGCCTAAATATACACAATGATTTGGCCGCCACAGCTAACTGTGGTAACAAATTCCACAAATTCACTACCCTCTGGCTAAAGAAATTTCTCCACATCTCTGTTTTGAGTGGATGGCTCTCTATCATGAGGCTGTGCCCTCTTGTCCTAGACTCCTCCACCATGGGAAACATCCTTTCCACATCTACTCTGTCTATGCCTTTCAACATTCAAAAGGTTTCACTGCGATTCCCCCCTCATCCTTCTGAATTCCAGAGAGTACAGACCCAGAGCCATCAAACGTTCCTCGTAAGATAACCCTTTCATTCCCTGAATCATCCTTGTGAATCTCCTCTGGACCCTCTCCAATGCCAGCACATCTTTTCTTAGATGATGAGCCCAAAATTGCTAACATTGCATTTGCCTTTCTCACCATTGACTCTGCCTGCAAATTAACCTTTAGGCTGTTCTGAACAAGGACTCTCAAGTCCCTCTGCATTGCAGATTTTTGTATTTTCTCCCCATTTAGAAAATAGTCTGCACATTTATCTTTACTACCAAAGTGTGTGACCATGCATTTTTCAACATTATATTTCATTTGCCACTCTCTTGCTTATCCTCCTCATCCAAGTCTTCTGCAGCCCACCTGTTTCCTCAACACTACCTGCCCCTCCACCAATCTTCGTAATATCAGCCAACCTGGCAACTAAGCCATCTATTTCATCATCTTATTCATTGATATACAGCATATCTATCCTACATGTAATCTCAAACAATTCCAACAGGTTCATCAAGCAGGATTTTACCTGAGGGAAACCATGCTGACTTTCTCCTATCTTGTCCTGTATCACCAAGTACTCCATTACCTCAGCCTTAATAATTGACTCGAACATCTTCCCAACCACTGAGGTCAGGCTAACTGGTCTATAATTTCCTTTCTTAAAGAGTGGAGTGACATTTGCAATTTTCCAGTCCTCTGGCACCATGCCAGAGTCCAATGATTACTAATGCCTCCACAATCTCTACCGCTACCCCTTTCAGAACTCTAGGATGTAGTTCATCTGGTCCGGGTGACTTCCGTACACTTGGGTTTTTCAGCTTTTTCAGCAACTTCTCCCCTGTAATCGTAACTGCACTCACCTCTCTTCCCTTGTCAGAATGATTTTTGGGTTTGAGCAAACGACTTTGGCTACCAGTCTTCTGTTCCTTGACAATGTATTGTGGATTTAATTTGGGACAATGCATTTCCTAGAAGCTGTGAATCCCAGTCCAGACGCTTCTGGCGTCTGTGGGATGAAAGTGAACCAGAAGGTGTGAAGTTTGTAGGTAGCGTCAAAAGAAAGCATTGTCTATACTTTGTAAATATGGAGTTGCCCTTTGTGTCTAGCAAATAAATATCGAGCCCCACACTGGGCCAGCAGACCTTTCCAACGAAAGCATCTCGGTATGATGCCTGTTGTACCTAGTTTTGTTGAATAAAAAAGCTGCTTTGGATCTACCAGTAACTCTCTGCAGTGATTTCATTCACGCAACAACGTTTGGCGTCAGGAGTAGGATGCCTTCCGATGCCTTCCCACGTGTGGCCAGCGATCTTAGTGGGTGAGTATTTTCCAAATAAGAGGACCCACACTTGGATCTGTTCACAGGAACACGGGCATCACGAACGCAGAGAGCCGAACTGGCAGATACAAAAGTGGTGTGCGTGCGTTCATGTGTGTTTATGTAAGTGAGGATAATTTGCGTGTTAACTTGGTGAGACCAGTTGCGAAGGGTGGGGACCGACGGTTCACAACGGATGCCAGAGTGGGGGCGTGTATACTCATTCGGGGAGATGTATTATAGTGGATACTTTTACACGTGTGATGCAAAGGAAGACAGCAGGCAACATGAGTTCAGGTGCTCAAAAGTGGCAGACTGCGCTTTTAAATATGTGCTGTTAACTGGTATCCGTCTTCTATATTGTGCGTAGTGTGAGAATTAGTCTGGCGGTAATTCGGGGAGATGTTTTACCCAGATAGATCTGCCAGGATGGCACCTACTGAGGTCAGGCAACATCAGGTTGAGAACCCTGATGACCCAAGCCAGCCCTCGACCTTGATTACGACCGTTCATAAGCCCTTCACTCTCAGGGAGAAACAGAGCATTTTGTCTGAGTTGCCCTCACTTAAAGTCGCCCATGGGAATTCAGAGTTCTGCCGTAAGCTCGAGGAAATGGTTGACATTCACCAGACGCACCCTAAAGATATACACGTGTTGGTAAAAGCAAGGTACCCGAGGACTGTGGGACAGGATGGCCCTGGGGTGGGGGATGGGGGGGGGCAATTGTCCGGAGCGCCAACAATGAAGAAATACACCACTCTTTTAAAGGGCAAGTGAGGCAGTGACCGGGTGGAGGTGAGAGTAACTGGCGAACGATAAAGGCAGTGATTCAAAAAGCTGATGAGACGGCCATGGATTATGCAGAATGTAATTATTGAGCATACAGGGAGTATTCCGAGTTGGATAATTGAGGGAGGGTGATTTCATTCACGCAACCACACCCTCACACCCTTCAACGTCTGACACACAGCCAGTGCCTTCCACAGTGAAGACTGATGCAAAACACTCACTTAGTTCACCTGCCATCTCCTTGTCCCCCCCACCCTGTTATTATTTCTCCAGCTTCATTTTCTAGCCGTCCTAAATCCACGCTCATCTCTCTTTTATTTTTTACACCCTTGAAAAAGCTTTTACTATCTATTTTGATATTGTTTGCCAGCTTGTTTTCATATTTCATCTTTTCCCTCCTAAAGATTCTTTTAGTTGCTTTCTGTAGGTTCTTAAAAGCTTCCCGCTAACATCTGCTTTGTTGCATGCCCTCTCTTGTTTTTACATCAGCTTGTCAGCTATGGTTGTACTATTTTGTCATTTGAATACTTATTTTTGGAATACACCTGTCCTACACCTTCCTCATTTTTCTCGGACACTCTCACCATTGCTACCCTGCTGTTAACCCTGCCAGCATCTCCTTCTAATTTACTTTGACCAACTCCTCTCTCATACCACTGTTACTACCTTTACTCCACTGAAACACTGCCACGTCAGACATTTCCCCATCAAATTTGAAGTTGAATTCAATGATACTGTGATCACTGCCTCCTAACAGTTCCTTTACCTTCAGCTCCCTAATCGCCTCCAGTTCATCACATAACACCCAATCCCGTATAGCTGATCCCCTAGTAGGCTCAATGACAAACTGCTCTGAAAAGCCATTTCTTAGGCATTCAACAAACTCACTCTCCTGAGATCCATTTGCAAACTGATTTTCCCAGTCGACCTGCATGTTGAAAACTTCTGTGACTATCACAACATTGCCCCTTGACTCGCCTTTTTCTATTTCCCGTTGTAATCTGTGGCCCCCAGCTTCTGTTGGGAAGCCTGTATAAACTCCATCAGGGAATTTTTTAGTCTTGTGGTATCTTAACTCTACCCACAACATCTTCTGATCCTATGTCACATCCTTCTACTGATTTAAGGCCATCCTTTACCAGCAGAGCACATCAGCCTACCTTCCTATCCCTCTGATACAACATGTAACCGTGGACTTTCAGCTCCCAACCACAACCATCCTTCAGCCACGATTTAATGATGGCCACAACATCATACCCAACAACCAGTGAAAAAGCAACAAGATCATCCACCTTATTTCCTCTACTCTGTGCACTGAGATATCACACTTCCAGTACTGTATTTGCTGTCCTTGTTGATTCCGCATCCCTAATGCATTGATAACCACCCTGCTGGCTAAAATTCTGTCCTATCATTTGCAAAATTAGCTTAAACCCTCCCCAACAACTCTAATAAACACTGGTCCCCATTGGGTCCAGGTGCAACCCGTCACTTTTGAACAGGTCACACCTCCCCCAGAAGAGATCCCAATGATCCAGGAACCTGAAGTCCTGCCCCCTGCACCAGCTTCTCAGCCACGTGTTTATGTGCCAAGTCGTCCTGTTTCCACCCTCACTAGTGTATGGCACAGGTAACAATCCAGAAATTACTGCCCTGGAGGTTCAGTTTCTCAGCTTTCTGCCTAGCTCTCCAAATTCTCTCTTCAGGTCCTCTTTGCATTTCCTTTCTATGTTCCTTCTTCGGTCCTAATATGGTATGCAGCAAGGCATCTGGCTGCTTCCCTTCACCTTCCAAAATGCTGTGGACATGATCCAAGAGATCACTGACCCTGACTGCTGGGAGGCACATACCACCGAGTGTCCTGTAAACATCCTCAGAACCTCCCGTCTGTTCCTATTGAGTCCCCAATCACTACCACCCTCCTTTTCGCCCTCTATCTTCTGCAACATGGGCCCATGCTGAGTGCCAGTAATCTCGTCTCTGTGGCAATCCCCTGGGAGATCATCCCCCACAACACTATCTAAAATGGTCTTCTTATTACTGAAGGGAGTCTACACAGGGGTGCTCTGCGCTAACCGCCTACTCATCGTCCCATTCCTTCTCCTGAGTCAGCAAGCTACCTACCTTCTGCAACTTCTTGGTGTCTACTTCCCTGTAACTCCAACCCTTGATTTCCTCACTCTCCCGTATGAGCCGAAGGTCATCCAGCTGCTGCTCCAGATCCCAAACACCGTGTTCAGGGAGCTGTAGCTGGATGCACTTCATGCAGATGTAGTTCCCTGGGAGACCCTGGGTTTCCCAGGACTCCAACCTCTGGCACAAAGAACACACATTTAAACTACACTAAGCACCCCTGACACAGTAAGAAAGAAGGGAAACTTATCAGAAACTTACCCAGAGCTAATGCCTCTTCCTAGCTGAATTCTCCTTTGAGGCAAAGTCTGACATTCCCACTCTCACCGCTGGCTCATTCCAGCAATGGCTACTCCACTTGTCCCCTCCTTACTTTCATTTATTCCTCTTCGGACACTGGAATGACACTGAATGGCTGCGATTCTCTCCTTTTAAATGAGTGCCACCAACCTGCGAGAGACCTCCTTTATGCGCTGCTCCTGCCACTGATTTAGTCTGCCGGAAAGACACTGGACGCTGGCGAAGCTCTCCTTTTAAATGACTGCCGCTGACCTGCAAGAAATCTCCTCTCTGTGCATTGCTTCCACTACTGGTTGGGCTGTTGGAGTGTGCTTAATAATGTGCAGATTTTTGTTTCTGAATAAATGATGTCTACTAGTGTTCAGCATGATCTTTTGAGGAAAGTCTAGATTAAAGATTTCATTTGGATATGTCTTCTTGTGGTTTTTGAAGTTTGTTCTTCTTAATTTCAAATTCCATTGATTGAGAGGTTGGAGGTGGGAGGTTTGTTGTACTGCAAATGTCCCTGTTTAAAGTGAGGCATAATGTAGCTACATAATTGTAGATGATGTTACAGTAGTGTATTGGTGCCCTAGAAGCTACAGTTATGAACGGGGAATCTGAAGAACCGTTCTGAAAGAGCACTGTGCCAAGAAATTTTTCCAAGGTACATTGAAGTTCATTTGAAGTGAAATTCTGGGCTTGAATATGATTTTTATTCATTCAAGTTGCTCATCACTCTAACTGAACTGAGGAAAACAGAATTTTTGCCTGAATTGTCTAAACATTTTCAGCAGCTTCATCATTCCTATAAATACCAAGGGAAAGAGTGTAATTTAAACCGTTCAGCCAGTAGTGAAACAGAAACCTTCCCGATTTCATTCTTTTGGGAATGAATTAATAGAATTTCCAAGACAAGTTGTCATATAGATGTCTGCGCTGTCCTATTTCAAGTCAATCCAGACTGACATTGGCAAATAATTCCTGTTATATTCATGTAGAAGTGAATGACTGCTGAATAATGGCCTGAGACATACTACTGTGAATAATTTCAGTAAGGTTGGCAAAAGGTGACATGCAAGATTGAATTATGTTGTAATAAATAGTATTTTGAAGGAGTGATTCTAGCATTAATAATTTTATAATCTTTAATTTAACATTAATTCTATTTTCTTTAAATAATGAGATAAAATTATCTTGCACTGTATTTTCTTATGGTGCGGTATCACATTTAAAGGTATTTACTTAGTAGCAAATTCCTCTAATTTATGTCACTAAATTTTGAACGGTAGATTAACAGAAGGATAATACTTTAATGTATTAATTTCAGAAATGTTGCTACAATTATTTTAAAAGCAGTCTTCTGGCTCATTCAGTTGAATTGATATTTGTCATGTAATAAATATGATATCAGTTTTCAGGAAGTTGCTATTTCTCTGAAAGTCTTTAAAATCTTGCGGAATAAATGGAGTAGGGTTTCAAACATAGTCAGTGAGGAAAATTATGTACAGATCTTTGAATACCTTTTAATGCTTGTTCCAAAAGGCTGACAGACTCCATGCTGAAATTCTGGCAGAACTTTTGCATTAGGAAGCAGACAGTTCAAAAGAATCGAGGCAAAAAATTCCCATAGTGAAGATCAAGAAAATACCCTAGTAATTTCCACATCATTGTCTTTAGTGGATTAACCACAGCTGGAGTTTCTTCACTGTTTCATATAAGGAATGAGGATTTGGTGTCAGATACACATTCCCTGCCTTGACAGCAAACAAGTTCATCTAGTCCTGCAACTTTGTTCGTGTTGTGAGTTCTTTCTCAAATCATTATGTTTAAAGTAACTTAAATGGAGACTGGAGATTAATTTTATGTGGTTTAAAATGATAACAGCACATAATTCTTTGCATCTTTGAATAATAATGGCAAGATTTTAATACTGCAATCTTATTGCAGTATATTTTTCATTGCTTTCAATTAAGCCTTGTAAAATCCCATATTGTACGTAGAATATTTGTGGCTTTGGCTGAAACCTTGAGCATTAGTGCCAATTATTCAAAAGTCATAAAAGTGACAGAGACCCCATTGATTCAATTCTGACAAAATACTGATGAACTGATAGTGGCTCAGGTTAGTTATCTGGTTGTTTAGCGAGACAGCTCCGTCGGACTGGTTATCGGTAAATCAGCCTTCTCACGGGCTGCCAGAACTGAAGGTTGAAACAATGAAGTCAGCTCCCGAGTAGATGTTGTCCCAGAAGCCTGCTCCTTATCGCTGACCAGGCTGGCAAAATCTGCCACTCACCCAATCCCTCACGCTTGTTTTTAAATGAATGGCTTCAGCTGTGCAGTGTGCTGATAACTCACAGATCCCCATCACTGTCTACACGTGCATATATCTATTGTCTGAGAACAAAAAAGATAAGCACAGGATAGCATGGCAGCCTCAATGATCTCTCTGTTGATGGCAGAGCTGATTGGGTAACAACTTTGTTTCTCCCACAGCCCATTAACCATTTAATTTGAATTTGAAACTTAACCTGAATATTTGTCTTGAAAGTCATTCTGTGACTGCAGGTTGAAAGTAGTTGGTGGAAGGAAAATGATCAAGTGACTTGCCGGTTTTATAAAAGCTTGAAGGTTATATGAAAATGGGTTGGCTAAGGCAACTTTATGTTTGAGGTTACGTGGACGTGTTTGAGTAGCAGATGGTTATCGCTACTGATTTCAGCACAGATTTCTGGGGACGGGGATGTATGTGTAGGATGGTTGATTATCAGCTCAGTAAATGAAGAAATTTTAATGTATAATTACTATATTATCCATTCAATGCCAAGTGAGGGTTGGTGATTGACAGGAACCCATCAAGTTAGCAAGCATGGTGTAACTGTAACACTTGTAGCAGAGGTCTGGGGATTATGTGTCTTTGTGAGTAGCCAGGATCAGTTATTGAAACTGGTCCACTTCTGCCCATTCTAGCATAACTTGATGTGTCAAGCTGTCACAATCCCTGGCATGCAACAAAAAAATATTTTTTTCTCTTTAACATGCTTTCTCCCGTCTCCAAGCTCCTTACATATCCTTGAACTGCAAGCCAGGAATTGCTTGAGATTCGAGATGGCCATTGTCAGCTTCCTTCACTTTTCCAATGCGGAAACAGTTGAGCTGGAAGAAGCTGCGGTCAGCCACAGGAAGGCTGGAGCCTCCACCTTTCCAAATAGCAGGCAGTTTAAAACTTGGTGGAAATCACGACCCAGGCAAGGAAACCCATTGGCTAATTTGGCTCCTGAAGCAGTCTTGTCACTTGACCCAGTAACAATACACACGGTAGAGGAGCTGTGTAGAATGGCTGTCATGAGTCACTTGTTGTCGGAGCACCAAACTACATAGATTAGAAGCAAAAAATGTGGATACTTTGCATTAGCTTGCCCCTTCCCAGGACATGCTGCATCCCTTCCCAGCCAATCAAGTATTGTTTCAGCAGTTGATGTTAAGCTGGAAACAGTTGAAATTTTCCACCCAGCACAGTCCTGAAAATAGCAGTGAAATAAAAGACAATATGATTTGTTCATTGTGGCTTTGATTAAGGTTTATAATTTGGAGTTTGCATGGAATATTTCCACTCTTGACCAAATTTAACCATTGAATTTCATTGTGCTTATCAAAACAGGGCGATGAGGTTCATGATTTCATCCACTACACAGCACCTCCAGCAATGGAGCTCCCCCTCCCTGCTGCAACGAGGTGCTCGTCTGGATTTTGTTCTTGGGTCTTTGAGTGAAACTTCAAACTGTGACCTTTCACCTCACAGGTGAGGGACTGCTGTTGACTGACCCACTTCTGACAATTAATCAGTATTTGCCGAGCGAGTTAGGTGAGTGAGACTTGAGGTTAAAAGACATTGCCAGGGTAAACTTTGTCAAAGAGTTGATGAAGCTGACATGAAAGTTGACCTTTGCAAAATACAAGGACCTGTCAGGTGAAGTATGGGCTCCGGGCCAATCACAGTGACTGAAACACCATCAGGAAGCTTCTTAGAACACATACGTTGCTGCTGTGCGAGTATTCCATTGTATAACCTGCTGATGTCAGGTCTCAACATATCACCGGAAAGCCAGGCCAAATACCGTAATTAACATTACAATCATTTTATTATTTCTGTCTCGAGTGACACAGCAGACAGGTTCTGTCATGTTTGCCTAATGCTGGCTCGTCCTACAAGCAATCTACATCTAACAACAAGTGCATTGGCTCCTCGCTTTTAATCTCCTCACTCTGTCAACTTGCAACGGTCGTTTTCAATGCATCGCACCACCAAAGGAGACCGTTGAGACGCCATGTGCTGCATCCACCTTTCAGTCTAGTGTTGATTATCACTTGGTCTTTCTGGGTGAGCTGATGCATTGCTGATCACCTCACAGTGCACTCGCATGGAATTTAGTCTGAGTTTGGCTGATAGGATCTTGCAAGCTATTTGGCCAAAGAGGGGTATCAGAGTTGAGCATGATTTTTTTCAAGCCTCAGGCAGGTGTTTGTACCCACAATCCAACAGTTAACTGTCAACCTCTTCTTATTGACCCAAGACAAATTGCATTGGTTGCCCTGCTAGTGTGGAAGAATTCAGCCTTTGGAAATTCTGAACCCTTATCCTAATAAGTTGATAAGATATAGGAGCAGAATTAGGCTATTTGGCCCACTGAGCATGCTCTGTCATTCAATCATGGCTGATTTTATTCAGCCTCATTCTCCCACCTTCTCCCCATAATCCTGAATCCCTTACCAATAAAGAACCTGTCGATCTCTGATTTAAATACACTGAATGACCGAGGCTCCACAACCCTCTGTGGAAATGAATTCCCCAGATTTATCATCCTGTGAAGAAATTCCTCCGTACCTCAGTCTGAAAGGATGTCTCTGTTTTCTAAGGCTGTGCCGCCGGAACTGAGACACATCTACAAATGGAACTATGGCCAGGTCTTTCAATGTTTGATGGTTTTCAAGAATATCCTCCTTCATCCTTCTAAACTCAAGTACAGCCCCAGAGACATCAAAAATTCATATATTAACCTTACCATCCCCAGGATCTCTGCAATAAACCTCCGCTGGACTCGCTCCAATGCTATCACATCCTTCCTTAGATAAGGGGTCCAAAGCTGGTTATTAATGCAGGCTGAACAATGATCTATAAAGCCTCAGTATTACGTCCTTGCTCTTGTATTCTTGTCCTCCAAAATGAATGTTAATATTGTATTTGCCTTCCTTACTACCGACTCAACCTACAAGTTAACCTTCGCTGAATCCTGCACGACAAATCCCGTCCCTTTATGCCTCTGAATTTTAAATTCTCTAACTTAGAAAATAGCCCAATGCCTTTATACCTTCTACCAAAACGCATGACCACACACTTCTCCATGCCGTATTCCATCTGCCACTTCCTTCCCATTCTTCCAGCATATCCAATTCTTTATGCCAACTCCTTGCTTCCTCAACACTACCTGCCCTACAAAAGATCTTTGTATCAAACTTGGCCATGGAGCCATCAATTCTTTCATGTAGATCATTAACATATAATGTGAAAAGTAGTGGACGCAACACACACCCCTGGAGAACACTGCTAGGCATGGGCAGCTAACCAGAAAATGCCCCCCTTTTTCCATTCTTTGCCTTGTGCCAGTCAGCCAATCTTCTACAGTAGCAGCTAGCACCTCTCCAGTAACAAGATGGGCTCATATCCTGCACTGCACATCGTCAAAGGTCTTTTGAAAATCCAGGTAAGCAACCTCCACTGACTCTCCTTTATCTATCCTGCTTGATACTTCCTCAAAATTTTCCAACAGATTTCTCAGGAAAGATTTCTCAAGGAAACCATGCTGACTTCAGTTTATTTTATCATGCGTTTCCAAGTACCCTGACACTTCATCCTTAATAGGAGGTCAATCAGCTTATAACTTATGCTCTTTTGCCTTCCTCCCTTCTTAAATGGAGGAGTGACATCTGGGATTTTCTGGAATCATTTCTGACACGAGCGATTCTGGAAAGATCACGACTCCTGACTTTACAGTCTCTTCAGCGGCCTCGTTCAGACCATTGGTGTGTAGCCATCCAGATGACTTATCCCACTTTAGACCATGCA
>JAUOBT010000614.1:1873092-1884978 GCA_032362145.1 Hypanus berthalutzae
TCTACGTCTTTTGTATTGTGTGTTTGCTAAAACTTCTCCTCTGATTTGTATTTTTTTCTCTCTGTTGTAAAATTAATAAAAAATGATTGAAATGAGAATGCAATGCAGCGCTTTGAAATCAGAATTAGCCAAAATCTGGAATTCTAAGAGTGGGAAGGAATCTAGCATTTTTATATTGCATCAATGGCTAAAATTTATTATTCTTCATAAAAGTGCTCTATGCAGGACATTCAAAGCAATTGCAAACAGCTACCCGTGGAGAATCTTAAAAAAAGACAACATATATATATATATATAGTACAAGGCTCTCATTCCTCATTTTTAGGATAAGCCTGCTGAGGGATGAGTAAATGAGTTGTTCTTTTAAGATCAGAAAGTGCTTTCAAAATAGTTGATGCAAAGGAAGTGTTTCCACTTTTAGGGAGAACACAAGTTAAGAACATCAATACTAGGTGGTTACCTAGATACCCAATGCAGAATTCATAAGCAACTACTTAATGTATTAAAATGTGTGACTCACCAACACAGGCATAGATGAGGTCAACTGAAGTAGAGGCTGAACATGTATATTCAGGATTACACATGTTTAGATGAGAAATGGTAGGCTAAATATAATGGTGGGGCATAAATATAAGAATGGACTTGTATAAATAGTTTTTGTGCAGTATTTCCCATGCAAACTATCTTGTTTGCTTAAACTGTTCCAAAGTTGTAACTAAAAAGAAGATAAAAGCTCGTTTCACCACAAATCTACTCCATCTAGTTTTAGGTGTCCTTTGTTGTGAAAAAAAAGACAGCAGCCATTCATTTTGTTAGCCATGCCCTTCAGCAGATTATAATCCTCTGTGTGCTAAACACTCAGCTTTCTATATTCCAGTTATTAGCAGCCTTACAGTGGACGAATCTTCGTAAAAAGATTCAATCAGTCCATCAAGTCTCTCCTCATTCTTCTGCACTCCAGGAAATAAATTTCGTTCCTATTCAACCTCTCACCGTAACTCAGTTTCTCAAGTCCAGGCAACACCCTTGTAAACCTTCTTTGCACTCTTTCAACCTTATTAATATCCTTCTGTAATTCGGTGACCAAACCTGCACACAATACTCCAAATTCAGCCTCACCAATGCCTTATGCAAACTCACCATAACATTCCAACTGTGAAACTCAATTCTGTGATATGCAAAGGCCAATGTACCAAAAGCTCTCTTTACTACCCATTCTACCTGTGCCGCTACTTTTAGGGAATTTTGTATCTGTATTCCTAGAGCCCCCTGTTCTGATCCACTCCTTAATGCCCTACCATTTACCTTGTATGTTCTACCTTGATTTTTCCTTCCAACGTACAATACCTTTGTATTAGACTGCATCTGCCATTTTTCAGCTCATTTTTCCAAAGTACGCTACAACATTGTGGTCGATCCAACATTGTGTGCCGAAGGGCTGTAAATTTCTATGTTCTATGTTCTCTGAGACTGATCCACCATTCCTGGCCTTCTTGTATCTGGCAAGTTCAACTGATGTTGAGAGACTATCCTAGCCAAAGCTACACAATGAGGACAAAAGAAGACTCCAATCAACCCCATGAAAACGGTGATTGAAAAGATAGAAAATTGTTGAAGTACAAGGGCAAAAGTTGTTCTATGTGTGGTCTGGCTCACCTAAGCATGTAACTCTTTCCGAGTTCTCATATATCTTTTAGTGTCATTCATCACTGGTCCGCTTCTCGCACTTCCTCTCACATTATGTAGACTGCCTTTTCTTGGCAGATTTACAGCTGTGTCATATTCCTTCCAACTACTAATGACCCTGAAATGAACCCTGGGACACATCACAAAACATAAGCATCCAGTCTGAGAAACAAAATATCAAGTTATTTCTCTCAGTGTTCATTTCATATAATTTTCAATCAGGTGTGCATTGGCTTATCTACAGAAGATCCAGACCAGATGCATTTTAGCAATTTCGAATCTATTGGCATTGGAACAATGACATATCAGTTGCACATTTAAGATAAAAGCTGATGTACGAGGTAGGTGGTGATGCTGCATTTGCCATTAGCGGTGAAGCGGCCTGACAGTAAAATCTAGAATAATTATTGTCCTGAGTTGTTAGACACGCAATCAAACGTATACCATTTATAGGTGCCTTTAAGCTAGATAGTCGTGATCAGCTGACTGCAGGGAACTCTCATTTGATAATTCTGAAATTGCATTCTACGCAGAGAAGAGGAATTTAAATATGGATATCTTGCAAATGACCAGGACACGCTGTAACATTACCACTGTGGTCCGGAGACTGCATTATCATCAAGTTCAACTGTGGACGTGGAATATTAATGACGTCAGCAACTTGGCCTGCAGGGATATCAACATCTTAGTTCACTGAGCTGAGATCCTGACAAGCAGTGGCGATAACAGAGTGGTCAGTGACGTGCTTTTAAATTACAGACCATTTTGCATATTGAATACAAGTTCATGTAAGCGTTCTGACGTTCCAGCATTACACACAATGTGTCTGTTCCTGTCTTCTGGTCTGCAGTTCCAATCCAGGCAGTGGCTCTACAGAAGGCCAGAGAGAAAAGTGCGAGTGTGACTGGTTGAGTTTTCGGGCAGATCCATCAAGTCTGTGCTTCACATCCTTCCCCATCTGCAGAGAAATTTTACCTGGAATGTTCAATCCTATTGGAGCAAAAATTAAAATTATTCGAAAACCTTTATAATAATGAGTCTTATTTTCATTTTTTACCAATGTGTGTCGTATTCCATATTTTTGCATCTACTGAACTACAGCGGGTTAACTATATTTTTTTTCTGAATGTAATTAATATGATTTGTGATGCATGATAATTATCATTGTTCTGCACAGCCTGCTCGGAACAACATCAAATTGAACGTTTATGCCCACAGCATCGTCATTCCTAGAGGAAAGTCGGGCCAGGTGCTGGTGAGTTCGCCCGTTTTAAAATCGAATCTCAGTAAAAACATGTTGGAAAAGCAGGGAAATGATGAGGTCATTAAATACAAGCTGCTGGTAAATTCAGACATTTTCTGTGGAAATATTTATTTTATTCAAGTGAGTTTCATCGGCACACTTCCGATCCCTGTTAACCATAACCCAAAAACAAAAATTCATGCTGCAGTTGCTGGAAATCTGAAATCCCAGGGGATACCTCACACTGTTTCTCCATAACCACCACAATTCAATCCCGGAAAAAGTTCTTACAAATGTTTGAGAGGAATAAACAGGTGAATGTTTTGGGCCGAATGGTTTTAGCCCAAAGCGCTGATTGTTAATTTCCCTCCATAGATGCTGTCTGACCTGCTCAGCTTCTTTTAGCCTTTTGTGTGTGTTGCTCAGTATTTCAGACATTTTCTGCTGTAGTGTAGTGTGATCACGTGGTTGCCTCAGTCTTCTATATGACTTTCCTTTGGGAGTCGGAGACACAAAATCCTTTCATGTTATTGTCATTAACTCTAAACGGAAGAGGTTCCCAACCAGGGGCTCAGGAAACCCTTGTTTAAAGGTATTGGTCCATGGTATCAACATCTAGACAAGGTACAGAGGCGAATAGGACAGCTAATAGAACGTTGGGCTATATAATGCGTTCAGTGGAGTTCTAGAGACGTTCTCCTTAAGCCGGATAATGCACTTGTGATGCCACACCTTGATACTGTGTACAGTTTTGGTCTCCATATTTTGTGAGGGATGTAAAGGCACTGAAGAGAGTTCAGAGAAGGTCTGCAGGGTATGAGCTACGAAGAAAGAATGAAACAAGTAAATCTTTTTAGCCTAGACGTAGCATGAGAGCCGACCATATAGAAGTGTTCAAAATCATTAGAGGTATAAGTAAGGTGGATGCCAGCCACTACTTCAAAACTAAGCCATCAACGAGGACACTGGACCATAGGCGGAGACTGGTTAAAGGGAGATTTCAGACGAGCATTTCTTTACGGAGCCAGTTGTGGACACATGGAACAAACTACCTAGTTGTGTAGTTGAAAGTAGTACCTTAGAGACTTTCAAATCTGAACTGGATAGCTATTTCCAATCACTATGTGAATAAGAATTTGGCAAGCTTTGTTGGGCCGAATGGCCTGTTCTTGTTAAAATGTTCGAATGGCATAAAAAAGATTGGGAACCCCTGCAGTAGAGAATACTCAGTGGGGAAAGTGAGTTAAACTTTGTGGATCAGTGGTGTATGACTAGAGGGCATATGTCAATGGTAATATTGAAGCAAGGGTAAGAGGATTTGAACAAGTTTTTTCACTCATATGGTTAAATCTGGAATGCACTGCCTGGGAGTTGGTGACAGTTGCACTGTACTTAGAAATATTTGAATGAACACTTAAAATGTCACCGCTTAGAAGACTATAGGACAAGAGCTGCAAATGCGATTAGTGTAGACACAGAGCTGATGAAGGGGATGGATGGACATAGTTTGCCAAAGGGCTTGTTTCTGTGCTGTACAACTCTTTCAAAAATACACACAAGGTCAATTAGTAAAGTTGAAGCTCCTGAAATGGGAAGGTCATGGTCAGTTTGTATGGAAAAAAGTGTTAATGACCAAGAGCAATGATTCGTGCTAAATGGTCGACTTTCAGACGGGAGAGTGATAAGCTGTGGTATTCGCCTGTATGAATGACTTGGATGTAGGAATAGAACAAGATTTAAAAATCTGCCAGTTTGATTTGGATGGGTGTGTGGCAAACAGTGGCAGTAATTGAGGAAATGTTAGCAGAATGGGCAGACAAGTAACAGATGGAATTTAATACAGAGAGGTGAAAGGTGATGCATTTTAGCAGAGGGAATGACAAAGGTAAATAAATCTAGAGGCGTACAGGGACAGAGAGACCGAGGCATTAATTGTTCAGGGTTCCCAACCTTCTTTATGCCATGGACCCCGACCATTAACCAGGCGATCCATGAGCCCCAAGTTGAGAACCCCTGGATCCTTAAAGGTGTTAACATGTATTGAGGGTGTTCCTTGGAATTTCTGGCTTCATAAATAGAGGTATTGAACACAAAAGGGGAGGGAGGCTTTATAATGCTCTGGTTAAGCAACAAATGGCTAATCTATCCAAGTTCCCTGTACCTCAGTGTACAGAGTCTGATCTTTTACCATGGGGGTGCCACGGTAGTGTAACGGTTAGCGCAATCCTATTACAGCTCCGGGCGTCGGAGTTTGGTGTTCAATTCCGACGCTGTCTGTAAGAAGTTTGTACTTCCTGTGACCACGTGGGTTTCCTCTGGGTGTTCTGGTTTCCTCCCACAGCCCAGTTGGCAGGTTAATTGTAAATTGCCCAGTGATTAGGCTAGGGTTAAATAGGTGTGCTGCTAGGCAGTGCAGTTTGTTGGGCTGGAAGGGCCTGTTTTGCCCTGTATCTCTAAATAAATAAACGTTCTAACATTTTTCTGTTTCTATTTCACATTTCTAACATTTGCAAATTTTCCCCCCTTTCCATTTGCATTTAGATCGAGTAACCATATTAAGAAGGACTGAGTGTCCAGGAGAGTAGATTATTCAGCATTGTTCTAGGGATAATGGGCCACATGGCCCAAATCTGCACCAAATCTTATGGTTTTATGAGGAAAGATATAAATAAAACCGCAGATGCTGTAAGTCTGAAACAGGAAGTGAAAACGCTTGACAACACATTAGCAGGTCAGGCAGCATCTGTTGGAGGAGAAACGTAGTCAATGTTTCAAGACGAAGTCAGAGTTCTATTTCTTGGGGATGGGGATGGTGATTATGGTTCAGATGGAAAGCTGCAGTTATTCCCTATGAAGTAAAAGAAAGAGGGGTTAATGTAAGTATAAAAGATTACAACAGGTTTAGATAAGGTAGACACTAAAAAGCTTCCAATTAACTGATGTTGTAGGCAGTGTTCAATACAGAGTCAAGCAGTTGGGGTTGGAGGGGGGCAAGAGATACAGGGAGGTGGAAAGAACAGTCCTTTTAAAAAGGAAATAACCCGGAACTTGCTGCCCAGAAGGGGTGGTGGCAGAGGGTTTATGATTTGAGAAGAAGAAAAAATACACAGGAATATGAAGGGATTAACTTGCAGGGCTGTGAGAATAGACTAGGGAGAATAGAACCGGATGGTTTGTACAGAAAGCTGGCACGAAATGGATAGGCTGAACTGTCGTCTTTCACTTGGCATGCCTGCCTTTGGTAAGGGTATTGAGTACAGAAGTTGATACTGAGCATAAAGTTGTTGACGTGAAGTCCTTGAGACCTGGGGGAAAGCTCGTCGTCCAAGGGCATAAACAGGCACTTCGGCCCATTGTGTCCATACCAACCATCAAGTATCCGTTATTTACTTGCGGGAAAACACCAATTTACATGGATTTGAAGTTCTCTACCTCCTGGCAATGTGCAGGGCGGAACCACCCACCTAGACGCATATGAATATGAACATAAAGAATATGTTAACTTCCTAATTGGGGCAGGAATGTGGTGTGTTCCTGGGTGACCGGGAGCTGAGTTGGCATGCTTGGGAAAGGTGGAAGAGACGAGGCTGATTTCATTGGGAGAGGTGGTCGGCAATTCACATAGGGATAACCTTCTGGTTGCTGTGCCACAGGTGGATGGTCTGGTCGCTAAGTTGCCAGTGCATCTGGAGATGGGGGCAATTAAAGTTTATCAGAGCGGGGTGGCCACGGCAGTGGAGACCGATTTTGGTTTGCTGCTCACCTTCGACGGCGAACATTACGCCTCCATCTCGCTGCCCAGCTCCTACCTCAACAACACGTGTGGCCTCTGCGGAAACTTCAACAACAACCCGGCCGACGACAACCTGCTGCCCGAAGGAGGCCCTTCCGACTCGCTCGTTGAGCTGGGCGCCGGCTGGAGTGCCGCTGACCCGGACTGGAACTGTCAGCACGATTGCGGGGACAATTGCAGCGTGTGCGACCCGCACACCGAATCCTTCTACTACAGACCCGATTACTGCGGCATCATGAACAAAACGGACGGGCCGTTCCGGGACTGTCGCACGCTGGTTGATCCCACCAGCTTCGTGGTCAGTTGCGTGTACGACATGTGCGCGAACCGGGACAACATCACCACTCTCTGCCAGGCTATTCAGGCTTACGCGCTCAGCTGCCAAGCTGTGGGAATCACCATTGGACCCTGGCGTTCCCGCACCTTCTGCGGTAAGGACGCGATTCGCTCGTGGAACATTCTGGCCAGTGTCTGTCGCTTTCCCTTTGTTAGAGTCATAGGCATTTCAATTCAACGGTTCCATATCCAAGCTCGTCCCATTTACCCGAGTTTATGTCCCTGTCCAAATGTCTTTCGAATGTCAGAGTCAGACAACACGAAAACAAGCCCTTCGGCCCAACTAGCCCATGCCAACCAGGATGCCCTAGTCCCATTTGCCAGTGTTTGGCCCATTGCCTTCTAAACCTTTCTAATCCATATACCTGCCCAATGTCTTTTAATGGTTGTTATTGCCCTTGCCTTGACCACTTCCTCTGGTAGCTGATTCCATATTACACTTTGTGTAAAAAGAAAAGTTGTCCCTTAAGTTCCTGTTAAATCTTTCCCTTTTTACCTTAAACCTATCTCTTTTAGCGATGGGGTGGCGCAGTAGCCTAGTGGTCAGCGCCTGGAATAAGTTTGTACGTTCTCCCTGTGACTGCGTGGGTTTCCTCCGGATGCTCCGGTTCCCTCTCACAGGCCAAAGACCTACCGATTGGTAGGTTAATTGGTCACAGTAAATTGTGATTGGGTTTGGACTAAATTGGGGGATTGTGGCAGCGTGGCTGAGAAAAAGACTGAGTGCATTCACACTTTCCATGTCTCAATGAGATCACCTCTCAGCCTTCTACCTTCTAAGGAATAAAATCCTAGCTCCGTCAACCTTTCCCTGTAACACAGTCCCTCAAGTCCTGGAGCATCCTTGAGAATCTTTTCTCCACTCTTTCCAGTGTAATAACACCTTTCCTAGAGCAGGGCAACCAAAACTAAACACAGTACTCCAGCATCCTGTCCAACCGCACCATGACCTCCAGTCCTGAAGGAGGCTCTCAGTCTGACACAGCGACTGTTTATGCATTTCCATTGATGCTGCCTGAACTGCTGAGTTCCTCTAGCGTTTTGTATGTGTTGCTTTGGATTTCCAGCATCTACAGACTTTCTCTGTTGACAGTTTATACTCAATGTCCTGACTTATGAAGACCAATATGCCAAAATCCTTCTTCACCCCCCCCCCCATCACTTGTGACTCTACTTCCAGCAAATTGTGATCCTCTGTTCTACAATACTGCCCAGGATCCTGCTGTTCACTGTGAAAGACCTACCTGTATATCACTCTCAAATTGCAAACCTCAAATTTATCCAAATTAAACTCAATTTGCCAATCCCAGCCACCAAGATCTCCCTGTAATTGTCTGAATACCTTACCGAGAAGCGACTGAAGAACCCATTGCCCTTTGTTGGAGATTTGGGCAAAGCACAAACTAGTATCGAAATGAATATCATTGTAAAATAAAGGAAGGACTTCATCTGGATACAACCAGTTGTGATGAAGGGACTCGACTATCCGTTCCCCTCCACAGAAATTGCCTGACCCACTGAGTTCCCCCAGAATTTCATGTTTTTGGTGCTGAAGGGGAAACGTGTGATCTCTCAGTAGGAATCTATCAGAGTTTTTCTAACATTAATTCACTTTTCCAAAAAATTGAGTTAATATTTTCTCACTTCCAGACTTACTCTTTCATCTTTGATTTCCAATTTTCTTTATCTTTTTATAGCAGGGGGCTTTTTTTGTTTCATAAAACCAATGGATTGTGCAGATGCTGGAAATCTCAAACAACACACACACAAAGCTAGAGGAACCCAGTAGGTCAGGCAGCTTGTATGGAAATAATAAACAGTCGACATTTCAGGTTGAGGCCCTTCTTCAGGACTGAAGTGTAAGCAGGAAGATGCCAGAATAAAAAGGTGGGGGAGGGGAAGGAGGCTAGCTGGAAGGTGATAGGTGAAGCCAGGTGGGTGGGCAAAGTCAAGGGCTGGAGAAGAACGAACGTGATATAAGAGGATTGTGGATGGGACCCTACTACAGAACTGTAAGAAACAATAGTATTCAAAAGCACTTGAAAGGACAGACTTTTCTTTATTGAAATATGGAGTTGATTCTGATTTGAGCAATGGATAGAGCTATATGTCAGTCATGAGCTTTGACATGTAGTATAACGAATTAAGCATTTATTTTTTTAAGAAAGTTAAATATAATAAAATGATTGTAGGATATGAATTCCTGGGAGATTTCCTGTCCACTACCCCTTAACTTCAAGAGGATACTCAGGGCAATTACATGATTACATGATTTTTATCTAAGGATTTTTGCAAACCTTGCTGATGATTACGAAACCTTCATTCAGAAAAATGCATTATGTTTCTGCATCCAGTTTTATCGGTATACAGTATTTTATACTGTCCATTTATCTTATCTTCCCAGAGGACCACAACCTTGTCCTTGGGTTTGGAGGCTTGCATGCTTCAATATCCCGGAGACCTATGTTGCCTGCAGTCAGGGCTCTTGGTCAGGTCACACAGGCCAATCAGGTCAAAGGGTGGAGGTCAGACTAAGAGTTGTCCATCGGTCCTCCAGGTTCAGGGAGTTCAGCTCGGTGTTAGAAACTCTGACTGATTAAACAAAACTATGGAAACAGCAATGAAGAATCCTTCAATACAGACAGAGGTGGAGGATCTTCACTGCTGTGCTGAATGCCAGCGGTGTAACAGGCATTAAGTAAACAAGTAAACATCCCATTTACTTTTATCAGATGTACCTTAATTCTTCAGAACCAGACAAAACTTTTCAAACTCTTTTATAGACAATGCACAACAATAATGCACTGAACATGAAAAGTGCAATGGACTGTGACAAAATATGGTGAAACATAATGCACAAATCAACAAGAAATAATTTTAGGAATGAAGTGTTAAACTCTAAAATAAATCTTTCACAGATTGCTTTTGAATAAAGGCAGCGTGCAACATTTTGTTTTGAATTCGTGCATAGTACAGCAAAAAGTGTGACAATTCCTTGAGAGGCCGTCAGGAAATCGGTACAGCGTTAGCCTTGGTTCACAGTACAACATGTTACTGTTTGACTTTCGCAATGTTGATGGACGTCAGTTCCAGCAAGTCTCTATTCGATTCCATCCCTGTCGTAATTCCAACTTCCTTTACAATGAGAAACCTGCGCTGCGGGGACAAACTGTTTTATCAGACAATTGCTGAAATAGAGGAAATATTTCACAAATAACTTCGGGGAAGAGGCAAGGGAAACTGTAAGTCACCTGACTCTTGCATAAGAGGGATCTTTTCTTATCAATGGGCACGAGTGAAAGCAGGAAGCTGTCCATTGAGAAAGCTGAATACAGTTGTACTTCGTGCTTTGTAAAGTTGTTCCCCTTTATTTCCAATAAGTGAGGACATGTTAGTATGCAATAAATGACTGGAACAGCTATGGTCAGATACTTAGAAGAGTGTGGTCATTATAAAGCTATCTGCAGATTAAATGCATCACATCGTGAATCACAGTTTGGTTTGCAGAGTGAGTGTGTGTGTGTGTGTGTGTGTGTGTGTGTGCGTGTGCGTAACCGTTGTCTTCTCTGTTTTCAAATAGGGAGAATTAGAGGGGGAGTTATTTTGGGACATTCTCATTGTTATATAGCCCACAGTGTGACTCTCAGCAAAGAAGGTGAAATATGACGGGGGAGTGCACCAAGTAAAATAGAAAAAGTCTAAATAAGTATTACTTAGGAGAACAGATGCAGGCACAGCAGAAGCAGAAATGGAAGAATGCGGCAGCATTATAGCAATGCCCACTGCAATCTTATTGGGGTCCAATAGTTCAAAGTTCAACCTTGAAGTTCATCTCCTCACAGGCAGCCACAGAACAAAGAAACCCAAAAGAACCCATTAAAAAAGATCACCAAACACCTGACGTTTAGAGTCAGAGAAAAAAAACAAATAATGCCAACAGTAAAAGTAAGCAAGTAACATTCCGAAGAAAAGTGAGCCCATGGACAAGAAGCCTAGAGTAGCCAGAGCAGGCCACAACCTCAGGTTCAGTTCAGCACGGAGCTGAGTAAATGTTGTGGAGCAGTGGGTGGAACAGGCCTGACATGCACCTCTTGTCCTGACACCCTGCCTTGTCAGTCCATCTGGCCTGGTGTTTAAATCACCCAATCATTGGGTTGTACTTCACACTAGGACTAGATCTAGGGCAAGGGCCCTGTCACATCGGTATGCTTAGGGCCTGGACCCGGCCACCATGTTTTGGTCCATGCCTGACATTTCCAAATTGGCTTGGCGCTTAGATCTTGCTCTCGGTTTAGGTGGATGGGCCTCGAATATGCCTTTCCTCTGCCCCAACTTTGCCTCAAAAATGCCTTGACATTGCCCTGACTTTGTTTTGAACGTGATTTAACTTTGCCTCAACTTCATCTTGCACCCCCCCATGCTTGGATCCTAGACTTAGCCTCAACTTCATTCGGCTCTCCATTGTTTGTGGTGATCGTTTACCATGTCTTCTACATGAAAACGTGTATTAATAAAATATTTTGTTGTACTCCTTTGTTGTTAGGAACAAATTTCTACTCTTGACTCCATGCTGCAGGAGGTCTTGATGGTGATCACAGAGCAAATTAAAGAGAATTTGCAAAGAAACAATAAAAATACCTTGAGGAGAAGAAATTACTCTTGATGATATTGCTAAGCATATGATTAGCATTGCTTTTATGAAATCTATTAACTGCTCACCTAGCAGTGGTATTCAAAAACAAATGAGATTTCTGGTTTGAATTGGAAATGTTAATAAGGCCGTGGGATAGAACAGTAGAACCAAACTGACGAATTCATTTGAAGTGCT